>CAESWR010000871.1:210514-244618 GCA_903171835.1 Mullus surmuletus
TCTTTTTTTTTTCCCTCAAAAGTCGCCATGTAAGTTTTACTGGCTGATTAACAACAAGATTTTAAGCTCTTATTTTGAAAGGACAATAGACGCATGCCTTTTCCACAATATCACGCACAGCCTTACTAGCACTTTTAGTCATGATTATGATAATGTAAAGGTTATTGTTGACCACTCTTTTCCCCCCCATGAAGTGCCTAAAAATACATTCCAGGTTTCCCAAACATTGTGCCTTCATATTTTCTATAAATAGAGCGATGAAAGCCTAAAATGTATTCCTGTAGGTTAGAGGTTAACAGCATTGACACATGAAAAGCAACTGTTGAATGTATTCTCCAGCAGCAGTTGCTGTTCACTACAGTAATTACTTTGTTAATGGTTTATTTTGTAATGACAGATTGCAGTTTAAACAAATAAACATGTATTTATATTAAATGTGTGTCTTCCTGTTTGTCAGTGGCCACTGTGTCATTTAGGTTTTTAGGTCTGGATCTAAAAACCTAATCTGGACGTGCTCTGCAGTTAAGTGCCCCAAGATAACGGTTTGTTATCAATTGGAGCAATAAAAATCAAGTTGGTGAGGTCAGAGGTCACAGCCACTGTTACCGCCATGAAGCAACTCAGTCTGAGCTCTCATCAAACCAGCCTTCATTAAGTGGAACGTAACTGTCCTTTCATGTTGCATTTCATTCTCAACATGGCCCATTCATCAATTAGCAATTTTGAAGAAATGTGATGATTAAGTCGCACCTTGATGTTGCAGTTGGTTCTTGTGGTCTGAATGATATTTTGGAACGTTTATGAGCCCCTACCCACGGTTTCCACGGTTACCCCGGCGTGTCTCCCCTGCTGCCATCGTGTTCATAACCCGTTTACATGCGTGAGCTAACAGGGTCGTTCCTGTGTACATGGTAATTGTTATGAATACCGATCAAGCGTTAACCTTTTCGTGGATCTGGCTATCGGTACTTTCTACCATCGCCAAATGCCATGATGTTCTGTCTTTCATGACACTTACGGAGTGATTGGTTTCCTCACTCCAAAAGTGTGGCGTGGTGTTGGTCTTGCATTTGGCCATGTTTACAAGTAATTCCTGCACTCAAAAGACCAAGATCCCTGGCAAATAGAACACTTTTCCCTCCTTTTTTTAAAAATTAATTTATGAATTTAAGGGTGTTCACAAAAAATGTCATGAACAGTTTCCCATCCCCCCAACCCCCTCGCATATCATCAGTAAGGGTATAATTAACAAAACAAACAACTAAAATAAATAAATACACATCTACAAAAATATCTGCATGTATATGTATCCATACATATACCCACACACATATGCATAAAAGCATGTTATATATATATATATATATACACACGTATATACATATATACACATATATACATATATCTTTGAAAAAGACTTCAGTAAAGGTAATATGGATTCATCTACCAGTAAAAATTCATGTCTTTTTTTTTTTTTAGCTTTCCAAAACTCCAGAACCAGACTCTATTTTGCATCTAGGGCAAGAAGCCGAGAGATCTGGATTTATTTTGTTTAGACGCTGTGGTGTACAATAACTCAATGAATCTAATTAAATTGCCAGAGTGACGACTATTAAATCAAAATGTCTGGCTCTTTCGAAACATTGCTTTCCACTGTTCATCCTTGAATTCAGCCCCAAGGTATTGCTCCCATTTAAGCTTGGCCCCTACTGCACCACAAACGGAAAACAAATAGAACACCTTCAGCAGAACACAAATTGTGTTCCCTTTAATGGGATACCAACAACAACCATTTTTTTGCTAATATTCCGGTTAGAAAAGGGTTATTTAACTGCATGTAAACATAGTGAGTTAAATAACTGGACTTACTTCATAATTGGGAAAACATCTCCCTCATTCAACGATCTGTGATGGGAAGGATCAGGTATTAAGCCAAGGCCTCTTCACGAATATGAAGTGTAGTTACCTACCTGAATCACTTAAGACATAACCTGAAGGACTGAGGATATCCACAAACACGCCGGCTCTCCTCATCTTCTCATTATTGTTCTCACATTTCAGAGGAAAAAGTGCGAAATTCAAGGATGTAAAACAGAGTGACAGTGTGGGTTCATGGTCACCTTTAACAAACACTGAGTTGCACCGGTCCCACCATCAGCTCACCACCTTAGCAGGGGGGTTTCTGGTTCTGTAAGAGAGCTAGGCCTCTAGTGCTAATCCAGCCTTATTTCCTCAGAGATAAGTACATGATTGGAGGCTCAGCTACTAAGTAAACACAAGCTCCATGATTCTGCCTCAGAGTTCAGGGGCGTGGTCCTGCAAAAACACTTAATATTGTCCCTCGTCTAACACAATATCATGTTCCTGTGTGTTTTTTAGGGCCTTTGTTTGCACCGGGTCCACAGGATGGTCCAGCTTTGTGTTGTTTACCGTGTTGTCCGTGATCCATCTCAGAGGTTGAGGACTCGCTCCTCTCCCCCCGCTGGCTCTTTAACCCCGCCAGCTGTTAGCGGAGAAGCAGAGAAAATAAACAGCTGCAGAAATATCTGGACATCTTGGCAGAAAACGTTGACTAGCCGCTGAGAGGATGACATCACGGCTAAATTAGGCACAGAGTCAGGCCAGGGTCTTAGTCTCCCCCAGAGGAGCTCCACCAGTTCTTCTCAATTACCACAAGTTCTTGGTTCTTTCTTGTTTTAGGTCTTTATTGCCTTTTGGGGGTTTTTTTATTTTGAAAAAAAAAAATCTCTGTCTCTCTCATGGAGTTTGTGTCTCCTCCCCCATCTTCTTTCCTTCCGCGACCATCATCATCATCATCATCACTGACATCTCTCTCACTTAATAGAATAATCTTAGTCATTATCAGTTATTAGTTATCATTATTAGTATCATTATTGTCAGTGTACTCGTCTTCATCATCGTGTTCTACCTCCACTCCCCCTCTCTCTCTCTATTTCAACCCCACTGATGAAGGCAGATGTCCTCCCAACCTGAGCCATGGTTCTGCTTTCCTTCCAGTTTCTGCTTGCTTTCTGGGGGTGTTGGGTCTCTGCAATAATATATATATATATACAGTATATATATATATAAATATTGGAGTGCACGGTCTAGACCCATTCTATGGTGCCTCCATAACTGTTCTGAATAAATAAAATGGACCTGACTCCCATTATCACGGTTTCTTCCTCTTTATTTCAGTTTAATAAACTCCCACTTGCAGAAAATGTCAGTTCTAAAGGGACTGATGAACCCAGGCCCTGCTCAGCGTTTCTCTGACAACAGGGCAAACACAGGCACCCTGCTTAAATACTCTCTGGAGTGAAAAGCACACGATGCTAGAGACACTTTTTTAATGACAAAGAGGCAGTGTGTTGTGAAACCAGCTGCACACAACTTGTCTGAACAGGTGGCTGGGGGAGTTTCACTGAGGGTCCCTGTGCTTTCAACCTAAGATGCAGTGAAGAGGAAATGTCTGCGGCTACGCTGATGCCACGGTCTCTACACACATCGGTTGGAGTTTTTTTTTCTCCCCCTCTCACTCTCTCAGCTGAAAAAGAAGCGGAACAAAGAGAGCCACAACCTCCAAAGCGAAGCAGACCTCCCAGCCTCCGCCGAGAGGGATGAGCTCACGGGGCATGTTTGGAAGATATCATGATGAGCGCAGGAAAACAAAATGAGGACACGCAGGGGAGGACGGCTTCCAGTCAGGAAAATACTTTTTCGAGGAGCATATCTTCCAGTAACGCTGCATTCCAGCAGCTCAGATGGGAGATTACAGCTGACAAATGGCATCATGAGATTTACACGGCCTCTGCGAGATTGTCTGCAGGAGTAAATACACAACTTATTCAGAGACTGAATTATAACAGATGGCATCAGGCTGATATGAGCTGTATGGAAGTGAGGGCTTCAAAAGAAAACAAATCAAAGGCATGGAGCCGAAAGTGAGAAGTCACCATGATGACAGTTTGTGGTCACTGCGGCTCAATAACAAGTTGCAGCGCTCTCAATGAGCCAAACAACGGCGTGAATCTTCAGCTGCATCATCGCATGCTGGGGGATAGTACCGTCTTGGCGGCCTCTCAGATATCGCAGAAATACACACAAAAGTGACTCCTCCTGATTCATACAGTCTGGTCCATCTGATCCAAACCACGGACTGTATGTAAAGATGGACGGTGCATGCGTGGTCTCACTTATTGGTTTCCAAACTGCCGTTTTGAAGGCAGTTTGTGGACTGTCTTTCTTTCTTTTCTTTCTTGCTTTTTTCCTTTTCTCAAAACTGATTTGCATAAGTGGGCAGAGCTGGGAGGGACGATGGAAGCGCTCACTCCGGATTCGGTCTGTTCCAACAACGTGGATATTCTCTGTCATTGTACCATGCTAACATCCTGTAAGCTGCTGTTAGCATTGGAGCTAACTAGCAGCTAATTATTGGGCTACTCACTACGCTGACAGGTCCCGTATATTGAGCTTCAACATGGAGATCGCTGGTGGTACTGCAACGTTTTGGTATTTCAACATTGGCTTCACTGGCGAGACTGGAAGGTCGCCACTTGGTCCAAACTCAGCAGAGGGAAACATCCTTACTTTGCTTCAGAAATTTGACAGGGAGGCAGATCCTGACACTCTCTCTCTCTCTCACACACACACGCACACACACATGCACACTCACTGGCTCCTGGACATGCTGAGAAGTTATTTTTGTGTGACTGTATCTGTGCGACTTCCCCACAGTAGTTGCACAAAAATCCAGAGAACTTGCCGTGAAATGTTTAAATAACAAAACAGTGAAGAACATGACGGATGGGCGGTATAATAATTCAAGCTATTTAAGGTCCCTCTGGGATTTGGACTCATTTTCCAGTTAAAACTTGGGCTGCTGTTGTGAAAAAATGCAAAGAGAGAAAATTAATTGATGGTAAACGGAGGATATCAGGATGACGAATAACTAATGATGTGTAATTAGATGTAACCACGCCAGTGCTGTGTGTGTGTGTGCGTGCGTGCGAGCGTGCCTGCATGCGTGTTTTACCTGAGTGCATGTGCACCATGCAGTCTGGGCCTCGTGACCCTGCCCCAGTTCCTTGCTCATTATTCTGACAGATTTTCCAGGCTGGGCTGCCTGAGCTCTCGCTGCTAATCTAACCTCTCGGCCTCTCACGGCTCTGCAGAGTCTGAATAATCACACAGCACAAACAAAGTCCTGTGAGGACACAGGATGGACGCGTAACAGAAAAATCGCCACTAAAGTTGGAGATTTTCAGGACTATAAAGCAAACAAGTGACAAACCCCCTCTAAAGCAAACGTTTTGTTCGTTCAGATGTTTATATGTGTTGCTGGCTTGGAGATGGTCAGTGACACCTTTTTGCAATGAGTGTTTCTGTAGATGAGAAATGTTGAGGTATCACACCAGCATTGAAATCATTGAATCATTGTACTATGAGGAATCAGCACGCATATTACAGCATCTAATGCAGTTTTACCTTCAAATAACACACCTGCATACAGCAACATTGTGTTTGCTAATAAATTAAGGAGGGGCCAAATGGTTGTAGCCAAATTATGGGATTTGTGGAATTATTGATCATGCAATGTGCAGTGGCGAGAATTATTGTACAAATACGATAATCATTGTACGTCTGGCAATACTGATCAGAATCAGCTTCCAAGCTTGTGAATGTGCCGGTTTTGGTTCTCAAACCCAACTGCGAACCAACCTTTTTCTCAGTGGAACAGATACAAATGCAAGTCAAGTAGGGTCGAGTGGAGCCAATACCATCAGTGGCAACGCAGCATTAGGTTGCTGTGAATGTGTAGCCAGAAAGAACTGTGGCTCTGAAATTACAGAATGTAGCCAGAACCAGAAATGTATTTGTCCGAAAAACACAGGACGGAGGTTTGCAGTATTTCCACGTATCTCTGGCTCTGTGGTTGGGAGCGTGGTCCTCCTTGTCTCCTCCTGAGCTGTTTGTGTACCACGCTGAGACACAGAGGGTCAGGATGGGCTCAGCAGCTGCTCACCATCAGCTTTCTCACCATGTTCCAAGTTCTCCTGAGGACTCTCAGAGGGTGGAGTCTCTTTCCTCAGTGTGCCAGCTGATCCAGGAGAGTTTGGAGGAGTTCACTCGTTCCACACATTCTTCTTTTCTGCTGAGTGGGTCGGGGTCTGAGTCACACTTCCTCCTGTGGTCCAGATTTAGTTCCTCTGCCTTAGTGGTGTTCCAGAGCGGGTTGTTCACCGAACACCACGCTGGCACTCTTCATATCTCATCTCTGGAAGCCTCCCACTCGTCTTCTTCCCATAGTTGTGCTGTCAGCAAATTTTCTGATGTTGTTTGATGATCAGATCCATTTCCAGTGAGAGGATCCACACCTCATCTGAACCACCAGCCAGCATAATCCTGTTCTGTATCAACTGTGTGCGTGTGTGTGTGTGTGTGTTAAAGGAATGCAGGGGTGGAGAAACTGTTGCAGAACCTGGGGCAAAGAAGCCACCATTGCCTCCTCTGACCCCCACTATAGCAGACCTTCTATCCTTGCTGGAGTCTCTGAGCTGCTCTGAGGCTTCACCGAATACGGCCCGGCATCGTCATGGGAACAGGTGTAGCAGTTAAGGGAAGGGTCTGAAATGAGCACTTTGGCTGACTTTGGACACCACCCCCACACACAGCTGAGAGAGGTCATCACGTGACCCCTGACAACATCACAAGCTTCTAACTGTGTGTGTGTGTGACCATGAAACGCCCTGCTGACCTTTAATCACCGGGCAACAGTTTGACAGTCTGAGCAAACAGGACTGTCATCACTCAGCAGTCCTCAACATGACACGAGGGTGTGTGTGTGTGTGTGTGTGTGTGTGTGTGTGTGTGTGTGTGTGTGTGTGTGTGTGTGTTTGCCAGAAAGAATAATGGATATATTCCTTTCAAATGTACCCATGGATGACAGTTTGATGCAGTCTCTAAGTTGGGGGTCGGTGGGTTTGGGAGCTATTTTGACTTCCCGTGATCCCTGCAGTGAAAAGAGCCAGAGCCTTCAAATTAGCAGACAGACAGTGTGTGTGTGCATGGCGCACAGACACCAGGAGGAACCACCACAAATAACACCATTGTTGGATAATTGTCCGCACTTCCCCTGAAGGCTCCACGGCATGGGAGGAGAATTCATGGGAACAGGCGCCATGGCAGTGGCCCTCTTTGTGGCCGCTCAGGCATATTCACCCCGACCCAGCAGGATCAGCGTGTGACAAGCTGAAGCTGTTGATTTTCTGATGAAGGACGCTGCACCGCCTCCTGGAACCCTCCCAGGGTCTCCCGCCTGTTAGGGTGGTGAATTACGACTTATACAGGGGATGAATAAAAGGGCGGGCTCGATGATTCAACTACAATATCGTGAATATTGTTTTAAAGACGTGCAAATTGACATTATTGGGTATTTAAATGACTAATTCATTACTTGATTAAATTACTACATGCTGCACAATTTACCTTTCAGCAGAACATCTGAATGTTTCTACAATAGTTCAATTATGAATTATTTCTACATGGAGATATAATTTATAAGCAATAGTTAAGGAGTTCCAACTCAAGAAATTAAATATCCCATTTTGGAAGAAAGTCAACCAATTACCATTATTGTCAAAATCCCCCCAAATATTGAGATATTATTTTTGGCCCGTAACCATCAACATATTTTGAAGAATCAGCGTGCATATTATAGCCTCTAAAGGCCCAAACATACTTGGGCGGAACATACACGGAGCGGACTCCCCGGAGGTCCGCGTGGACTCAAAGCGGACGTTAACCTCAGAATGTCTGCACGAAAAATATGCATGAAAATATGTGCAATATTATCATGTAAATTTGACCCACACACGTCATTCTGTAGCACTGAAAAAGAATAATCTATCACGGTCGCGGGCGGGTCACGGCTGGAATGTTAGCGAGTGAGTACGGATTTCATTTTTGAAAAAGTGGACCCATGCAGGACTCTGGTAGGGCACCATGACGGAAAATGTAAACAATGCGCAAGGATTATGGGAAATGTAGGTTATTACTAACATTTCACAGGAAACTACGATGTGGCAGTGTGCTCGACTATAGACGCTCTGATGATGAAGTGCAGCATACGATGCTTTATTACGGTGGCCGAGGACTGCAAATGCGCTGCAAACACAGAGACGCTGCAAATACAGAAACGCTGCAAATTCACAAAACAAAAGGGAAGTGCGGGATGTGCCAGCACACTAACAATAGCTACGTAGATCGGTTGTTTTCCTATAATCCTATTAAAGATTATGGCCAAGTGTTTTAATACATCATAAGGGAAAATGATCTTTTTATTCCACTTCTTCCAAGTCTTAATTAATATAGAGAAAATACATCCTGCTCGTGTCTTTTAAGAGGGACCGATCCCACAGGATTGTCTTCTCACTGTTGCTTCATCTGCGATACAAACATGACAACCCTATTATTGGTCGCGCGATACGTCCGTTGAGCAGAGATGTGGGCGGCTTCTGACATCGACACAAATCCATCACTGCAACGTTCTTGCTAAGACTCTGCACGTCCGAACACTCCCCCAGTGATCTGTGACCGACTGGGATGGAGCTCTTCGCTCACAACGATCTTTGACCTTTAAAGTCAAGCGAGCAAATCCAACACAAACAAGTTGAAAGACAAAATGTCACAAGGAAGTTATGAGATATCCAACTAAAAGCGAAGGCCTTTTTTGAGAAGGTTCGGGGAGTGACGCTATCATGGGAGTAAAACTGCACTGCATTACTGAACTTTGCAGTACTTGTGTTTCTGCTCACATCTGGAGGACAAGAGAATGTGAGGAAGTGTGTGTGTGCTCTTCACCAGCTCAGCCAGAGACTTACATTTGTGCTCTAGTGGATTCTTTATTCAGGGTGTGGGTCGTTCACATGGAAACATCAGTGCCATCGATGGCTGTTTTCACTTTCTTTACGCCTCCTTTCAAAAGATATGAAAAACAGGTCAATGAAGCATGTCGCCCTGACAACAAGAGGACAAAAGAAAATATTGCGAATGAGTTTTAACAAAGGAATGTGTTGAGCGGTCTTCCACAACAGATTTACGCTGACGCTGTAATTTAACCCAACAAGAGTTTTGTGAGATTCAGGTATCACATTAACACTCCTGGAACGCTTAGAGGCAGGTTTTTTTCCAGGGGAGTGAAAGAGGCTGATGATAAAACCGGCTGGGGTGTGTGGGTGTGAAACTGGGCTGCGCTCAGGTTTGGCTCTAGTGGCGTTAACTCTGCTTCCTGTGTCGCGTTGGGCCGCGCGGGAATGGAACGCCTGCTCAGCCGCACATCAACTGATAAGGAGTTAATAGAAAACTAAGCCGTCTGCACGCCTGAGCACAGTCCACTCTGTTAATCGGGTGACAAAGCAGAGCGGAGAAACCGCAGCCGAATTCCCGGAGCCTTCACTCAGCACAGCTTCACACTTACGGGAGAATTCCACTGCATCCCTGCCTGTTTTGTTCGCAGCAAAGTGAAGCAGTCGTGATTCTGTGGGTCATGCTGACATCGCGTTCATTCATAGACCGAAGGAAATGACTCACATTAGAGGAAGCTGTGGCGTCCTCCGGCCGCTTTTCTAATCAACAGCGATCATGAGACCCAAACACAGCTAAAAGAATATAGAATAAACACAAATGGCCGCTGTGGTGTTTATCTGCTTACTGCCAGGCTGGTGCTTAACAAGACTAATTTCACTCCCACGTTTTGATTTCACTCCATTTGACTGGTATTGTGCATTTAAATGTGTGTAACAGCGAGGGGTCACCGTGTGTTTCCTGCTACAACCGCGAGTCCAGCTGTGAATTATCTTACTGATGCACCAGCGATGGGAGCCACGGTGTTTTGGAGTGTGTATATGTTTACAATTAAATTCTATTTCATTTTATTTTATTTGTATTATTTATGCAATGAACACCAAGGCAAATTCTTTGTATGTACAAACATACTTTGCAACAAAGTCATTTCCGATCTTCCAATCTGATTTTGGTCCTTGAACCTTTGCCGCTTGTGCGTGTTTTGTAATAATAATGATGATAGCGTGTATTAATTGAGGACTTATCATAACATTACATTTCAGAGAGACGTGATGGTAAACATGACAGCAAACACGGTGCCACTTTTATACCTGAAACTGCTCAGTTTGAAATTGTTGAAAAGATTTGAGAGGTGGAATGTCGTCAGCAATTTCAAGCGGTCGTCACGAATCAGCTCTCGGAGACACCGTGACCCAGATGGCCATGAACGTGCGCAGACAACCCAGTGAACCAGTTAGTAAACAGGAGACGCCGCCTGTACTGGGACAGATAATGCTACTTCAGCTACACGAGAACTTTTGGTTGGAATCTCTTCAAATACTGCAGAAAATAATCAGATATTGAAACTGTCAAATATTTGCACCTGGACAGTGATACAACCATATGAACTTTTAACAAGAAGCACTTTTAGAAAGGCATCAGGATAAAACCACCACACGTGAAAACATACAAGTATGATCTTTTATTAATCACACCAGAGGAGATGATGACATTGGTGAGGGCTGAACATGCTTGACCGCTTGAAATGAAAGGTGGAAATTCACCGTCGCGTCCGTGTCCCAGATTCTATAGTTATTTTACCTCCGCCGGCTCAAACGAGATGAGTCATCATTACATAGTTTACAACAACAACAAAGGGAATCTGAACCCAGACACGTACCATGATGACACACACCCCTTATTGTTAGACTTTCAAAGCCACTCTTTTGCCTGCTCCACACGCACACACACACACACACACAGACACACACAGACACACAGACACACACACACACACATATAGGTTTTAGGGTCACAGCAGCGTTTGAGTCAGTCCATGCATCAGGATCGCTTGTCTCCCGCTAGGCTGGATTTAGGCTGTAGCCTGTGCGCACCCTGATTGGCTGGAGGCCGGGATCCGTGCCCTCATACAAGGTCTCCTGACTGTCATTTCCTAGAAAACAAACCAAGCACAAACAGACAGGTAGTCAAACACATGGTGATCTTTCCGGGTTCCCTCGGGCCAAAGAGGACTCGGGTGTTGCTCTGCTCCACTTCGTGTCATGTTTTCAAAACTGTGGCAGCACTCGGACACAGGTGGGATACCGGTGATCAATATATCAGCGGTATCAATCCCACATTCATTTGAAACAGTCACTGTTTTGGGAAGCAGTCTGAATCCATATCAACTTTTTTTGCAGGGTGATTTACAAACACACATAATGATCCCAGGGATTATTTTAGCTTCTTCATTCAACGCGTCCGGCGGGCAGGTGCTAACGGCTTCGTTTGGCTGCTCTCATTCTGGCGAAGGAGGAGATTAGGCTTTTTAGTCCATTCAGCGTTTTCTCATGAAGCACATTCACTTTTATTTGCTAAATATTACAATGACATCAATCATACTAGATAAAACCCATTTGTGTTTTTTACGCGCCACCTTCGTCTGTGATCTTCTGCCGCTCCATCAGCTGTGTGATTTAGTTTTTCTTCCTTTCCTTCAACACAATTTCCTATAATTATCTCTCTCGCACTTGCTGTCATAAACGCCATCACTTTTAGTGGAATACTTGCAAAAAACTTGCTAACTATTTTTGGATCCCTATTTGGTAACTCATTAAATCAGGCCCTCAGTGTATTTTAAGTTATTTGATCTTTAGTGTGAATGTACTGGTAGGACATGCCATGATCACGGAGGAGGTAGAGGTAAGTCTCTCTAAATCTAAGCCGAGGCTCGGCTGGAGGGGCTGTCTGTGTCCTCAGCAGCGGCCGTGATGTGTCCCTCGGTGACAGCTGGACGTACAGGTGTGAACACACCCACGACACACTGAGGCGCGTGCTCCCTGTGGAGGGGGCGGGGCTCGGCTTTAGTCAGAATGAACAAGAAGGAAACATAAAGGAGATTAATTGATACAAGATGGGTGTTCTTTGTAAGAAATCTAACTCTGAGCCCACGCCTAAAAATACTACAGCTACTCTTGAAAAACCAAGACACAAAAATAAAGACACTTTACTCTGCTTGTGTTATCTAACGGGGGGCTCCATGCCAGCCAAGCTAATTCTGCAGCTTGGTCTCCGCTCACTATGTGGGTATGAGGTAAACATTTAGTTCTTGTCCCAAAACACTATGTAAAACAAAACCATCTGAAGGAAAATAGGGGAAGGATTACTCCCGATTGCTCTGATGTCAGGCTCTTTATAGGGTTTGTTTTGTCATAAATCCTCGTCCAGGCGCAGAGTTTTCCATTGGAAAAACATTGCAGAGCTGCTTTGTTACAATATAATGAAAACATGAGAAATCATCTACAAACACATATGTAGCGTTTCCTTTGCAAAGGTTTGGATACCTCACAGTGTGCTGGTGAAAAAGACAACAAAGGTGATTTAGTTCAGTGTTAATGAGTGCCCAGATCTGATGAACAAGATCCCGACCCTGTGTGTTGACAGCCGGTTTTAAGTTTAAACAGACTGAATTGATGGTTCTTGTTATCAGCGCCTTACACAACAGCTCTCATTTGGGTGCCCTGTCATTTTCCTTGCTCGGCTGTACGCCTGGACCTGATGGATGGCATACCTCCGGCGGTTGTTTTTACCAAGGGTTCTCACGTCTATTCAGAAGAGTTCTCAAGTTCTGTTCTTGGGGTTTCTGGGTGAAACGAGCAGCATGACATCATTCCTTCACCCAGGTCTCACTGATGTTACGCTGTGTTTACATGCAGTCAATATTCGAGCTAAGGCATATATTCCGGTTACTGAAACATTCAAAATAACCGTTTTAAAAAAAACAACATCATTCTATTCAGGAACAGGAATAACTGGTTTACATGCAAATATTATATACAAAGTCATTGTAATCCATTGGGATATTCCAATCGTACAAACCCTGCTTCACATAATTTTACGCACATTTTTTTGTGGATCTCCTTTTGCTGGTACTTTCTACAGTCTACAACTTCCTTAATGTTTGTGTCACTTATGAAGCGATTGGTTTCCTCCTCACTGTAACAGTGTAGCGTGGTGTTGTTCTTGCGTTTGGCCATGTTTACAAGTAGTTCCTATACTCAAAAGACCAAGATTCCTTGCGAATAGAAAATGAAGACAAAGTCATGTTCCTTTTCATGGGGGTATACTGATCACCGTGTACATGGTCAAATATTTCCTGATCGGTGGCACCTTGCAGATTGCGGGAGATGCGCAGGACGTGCTTGGCGCAACATAGTGATATCGTTCATCAGTGTGGATGCTGCCATCACTATCCTTATAGTTATAATTCTTGTGGACGGACCTTAACCCTGTTTGCTCACACATATAAACGGGTTATTCCAAATGTTTCAGTAACCGGAATATGTACCTTAACCCGAAAACTGACTGCATATTACATAGACACTGACACCGTTTGATTCCAGGGTTCGGCGCTAAATCATGGTTTCAAGGCACAGCCTCTTGGCACAGAACTCGGCTCGACACTCGATCCCACAGAGGTTTGGCATGATCTCATATGTAGCAGAGAAAAGCATTCTTCTCAACTGGAATCAGCACAATAATTGAGATCTAACGCAAAAGGTCTGACTACCAAATATGGAACCGCAGTAGCAGGATCGAGTAATCTGATTTCAGGTGAATCTCAAATAGCTCAACTGTGATGACTGATGAAGATGGTGAAATGTGTGGAACAAACACAGCAGGGGAGTAGATTGGAGACAATCTTGTCAAAAAAAAGGATTGTTTTAGAGGTTAGTCAAGCATTCTGGATCCTGCGCTGGTGCTGTTGTCATAAAGAGGTGCTTATAAGATTTTGCTTCAACTTCATTAAATCGTTTTCTTCAAACGTTTCTTTGATGAGCCACTAAAGTAGGTTACATAGTTAAAGACACAGGAACAACACTGAGAAATCCAATACAATAAAATGTAATCAACAGGAACAGTTTTCTTCATAGTTGGCCACAAATTGTCTTACAAACAAACGCAGGGGTGAAGTCAAACTGCAAAGGAAGTTGGACAATAACTGTCTTGAAGGATTTATTTTCCCTTAGAAGAGCCACACTCCTCAGCTGGAAGCACTTAACGCTCAAACAACAAGATCACAGATGATCGCTGCTTCACCGTTTGTCTCACTGAGCCCTTTGGTGCTACGCAGTAAAACACATAGTATTTACCGCCAGAATATATGCTCATTTGAAGGGAGGACCATGATGCGATCAATGAAGTCGCAAATGATGTGGACATTTTCAGGAGACATGTCGAAGCATCTTAAAGACCACGAGCTGCTGCAAAACTAGAGTTTACTCTAGTTTTGCAGCAGCTCGTGGTAATAGCTGCTCGACTGTAATATGTCCATGAGATCTGACATTGTAGACTACAGAACCCATCATGACAGCGTCTAACCCTGAAATATGTCGGTGGAATAAAAAAAGATTATTCCTGTTAGACAGCTTTGTGTTCCTTTGTTGCTGGAGCAGCTGGTTGAGCAATAAATGAGCGACAGACATTTTTCAAGAGCTAATGAAGACCACAGCTCATCTGGCTAGCATCTGCTTTGCAACCTAGAAGCCAAAGGTCTCACCGCGCAGCTGCGGATAAAACCACTCGGAGACCAAGCGTCTTTCGGCTCGACTACCTCCAGCATTTCCAATCAGGGACTCGGTCGAGGGGGGTGGGGGTGGGGGGGGTGTATCCTGATCTTTCTGAAGGAAACCTGCGCAGGCCAAGAGGACCCGAGCTTGGACCTTGGACCATACAAGCTGTGAGGCAACATGGTGAACCTCTGAGCCATTACGGCACTCATGCAGAACAGTTCACTGTACACGAGTGTCAACAAGTAATGTAAATATAGAGCGCAGTTACACACACAGCAGGGCACTATAATATCTTTGGCTTTGCCTAACTGCCCTCATCCCACCCTCCCGTTCCTAATTGCCTTCTGCGTAATGCTGCTTATTCTCTGGAGAAAAGAAAGGAAAGACTAGAGGAAGAGGACATTCAGGCAAGAGAGTTAGATGGTTATTTATTCTTCCAAGCCTACAATTTCCATGATATCACCACCACATGCCACTGATTTGACAACACAAGACCTCGACCACAGAGCAACACAACAATGACCGCATTTACATGCAGTCAATATGCGGGTTAAGGTTCATATTCCAGTGACTGAAACTTTTGGAATAACCTGTCTAAATGGTAATTGTAATCAACGGAGACATCCCGATCAAACCAGCGACGCACGGACAATGTCATGACGCAATGCACCTCTTCTTCTTCCTGCATCCAAAACAACAACAGCATAGCAGATAATCAACAGCCCGGTAGCAGTCGCCTTCTTTTGCATTTTGGTACTGGTACTGACCCACCACCAATACTCAAATCCATATTCCTTTCAATGGGGATATTGCGATAGGCAATTAGCGTATACATGATCAAACATTTGGCTTAGAAAAGGAGTAACCCGGGGTAATATGTGGGTTTTTTAAAACCAGAATATGAGCATATTCCAGTTATTCAAATCGGTTGTTGGTGTTTACATGGCCGCCTGCAATCGGGTTATTGCTAATATTCCAATTAGAAAAGGGTTATTTGACTACATGTAAATGGATTCACCGGCCCTGACTCAAATACCCAAAGTGTATGAGTATGTGAACTTCAACCCCCCTGGTCTACAAATACACAAACACGCCGAGCGCTGCACCCAGCCTCATAAACACACTGTTAAGAGGCCCACGTGGTACAGCACGGAGTTCACGTCCCACAAACACAAAGTCTTGCTGCATCAGGAAGAGCTTTGTGTGCAGGAAACAGCAGCTCGTTCTCCAGCAGTGTGCTGTGGCTTGATGTGAATTTAATGTTCCTCGCTGACTGCTCAGTCTGGAATCGGGCCACAAACACACCCTCCAACCCTCCAAACAGGACTGAAGCTGTGCTGTGTTTTTACATGTACACTGCTTTAAGTAGTGCTAAGTGTCTTGCTTTTAGAAGGACTCCGAATTTTTGAACTAATGCAAAGCAGAACCCGATGGCGGCACTGGCTGCCGGAAATATACCCCACGTTTATCAGGACGTGGTATTTAAGAAGATGCGGTTAGTGTGAGGATTAAGGTGAAAGGCATTCTTTGTGTGACTGTGTGTGAGTGGGAGGGGCAACAGATGATCTTGGATGTCCATATCAATGATCCCAGGCAAGAAACAGGAGCTCGGGTTTTGTCCGAGGGCCCCGAGTGTCCCCCTGGCTATGATTCCTGGCCCTCGGACACAGACAGCAGGGACATGCAGAGGGAGATAAAGAGCGGAAACAAGAACCTTTATGAAACCCGCAACTGAGAACAACAGAGGCCCTTCTGCTGGACAAGGGCCAGATCAGGGGGCGTCATGTCAGTGACATCAGGAAGCTCTCAAAAGGGGAAAAAAAAGCCTATTTCAGGCAGATAGTCTTGCATTTACACTGTGGGAATAAAACCCATGAGCCGCTCAGTAAGAAACATCATCTACCAGGTTTTCCTTGGGAATTCTGTCTGACACTGCCATCACTGGAAGGAAGTTACTCTCAGCTCATACCATCCTCATTGGTAGCTTCCTGGTGGTGGAACGAGGAGTATTTGCTATCACCCCCTCCTCACAAACCCCTCTGACATACTTTGCATCAACACTCATGGTGCAATTTTTTGATGAACTTCCATGCACGTATCTTATTGTTGCTTTTGCACAGAGGTATAATCCAGTTTATCCTGGGATTTACAGAAGTTGGTCAATAACTAAATTAACTGGCAAGGTTAACATTACTATATTGTAATCATTTTTGTTTTGAATCAAATATCCACATTGAAGGAAAGTATGTCAATCTATTTGAATGAATGCAAGACAACAGATGTGGAAAAACACCTATTTGGGGAAAATGCAGCCTGAACATGTAAACGTCTTCCTACATCTTTCCAAGAACTTGTACAAAAGAGTCCTCTGGAAGGCGATTAGTGTAGAATGTCAAAGGGTGCCCCGAGTGTGTAAAATGGCAGGTTCAACTACCTTGTCCCGCAACAGAAGTTTGATTTCTTATAAATATTACAGGTCAGAGATGCAGTCCTGTGTGGGAATAATTTTCAAAAGAGTCAGGTGGAGACAGCAGGGTCAGAGAGCTGGACTTTAAAACACTCCCACATCCCTGTACTCATGCATCAGTGTGCCCAGACCTGTTTGAAGTCTTGCTTAATCGTCCTAACAGCCCCCCGACTCATCGGCCCTGGACCAACACAAACCCACCAATAATAAAATCAAATGTTAAATTACAGGGAAGGATCATTACGACTCTGCACGCACTGGAATTGAGCCGTGCAGCAGTCTGGTCATGGGAACCTGCTCTGACTTGGCATCATCATTGTGCCTGTTAACAGCTTCCAGATTCTGCATGTGATTTACATAATCCCATCAGAGACATGAGCATCATTTCCCTGAGCCCACCTACCGATGGCATGAAGGGTAAAGTCAGAAGATCCCCAAAATCAGCAGGATTTATCTCTGGGGACGATGGATTTCTTCACTAAATTTGAAGCAATCTGAGCAGATGTCACAATGTTACTGAGAACTTCTTTTTTCAGTCATTGGGACTGTATCCTCTGGACACAGTGTGAAGTATCCAACACTAATGCAAGTAGAGATTAAGAGCAAGCTTAAGTTTATGATTCTTTATTGTCATTGAAAATTACACAAAACCTCGTGAATGGTTGGAATGGAATATTATTGCAACAAGCTCAAGCAAACAGGAGGCTAAAAAACCGAATATAAAAGATGACAAAATGCAGAATGTTTGTGAAGGACTCCAGGTAGGAACTGATCGCCGAACACCTTATTAAATTTCAATGACCCAAAGACGAGGCATTACTTTTATATCTTATATTCCCTGAACCCACGAATGGTGCAATGTTGAATGTGACAGCAAAACCACCTGATTGTTGGATTTGGTAAACTTAAACATGACATCTGGTATGAAGTCTGCTGATGTGGAGCTTTTGCCACTGCATGCCGAAGCACATCTGATTCTAGAGCCAGATTAAAATGGAGGATACAAAGTGATAGAGCAGTGAGTCACTGTTGCTTCATTTCCTCTTTTCCCTCCCAAACACTCCTAAATATGGAGAGGATTAAACTCTGTGTTGTGCAATTACCTCCTTATATAACCGAGACAAAGAAGAAATCATCACTATGTTTTGTTTGACAGTTGGCTGATCAGTGTGTTTGTGTGAGGATGAGTTGTCAGCTGACAACGTCTGGGCATCCCATGTTTCCAAAAAGAACAACTGAACAAAGAGGGTCGATGTTTTTCTTCACTAAAAGATGTTCTGTCATAACTGTCCTGCCTCAGTGGTCTGGTCATATCCTGATTTATGGCTTCCTACATGTCTGAATGTAACTGATTAGAACCGCTTAGTTTATCTACAGGAAGTCAAACTTTAAGGAATCAATCTGCTTGTAAGACCCAAAATGTCAAATTGAACAGGAAAAACTGCTTTCTGTTGTTTTTTTTATGTTTAATGAGGCTCAGATCTTTGTTGAAGCATTTTTGGCAGTGATCTTCAGCACTATTGTTTGATATTGTTGCAATCAATGAGGAGTAGCTGACTTCCAAAGTTTATACTTCACAAGGTCTCACAAGTCAATTCTTGTTTCATTGGACCAGAAAATTGTGCTTCATTAGAGAAGGTTCATCTAAAGAACTGTGGCATAATGTTGAAGAAATGAAAACATTAACAAACAATGTTGTGTATCTATATTGCACTCCTATATTACTCCTATATTGAACCCCCCACCCCCCATTTCGGAGAATTTTCTGAAGCTATGGTTGCCTTTAAAGACAAAAAGGAGAAATGTGCAGAATTCATGGGGCAGCATTACACCAAGGGACCGAGACTATTACGTGAATGCCATAGATGGCAACATGGTGGCAACCAGCGTTCATGTCCACTACTGCCACAGGTGGTGCAGAGGTGCATTGTGGGTGCAAGTTTGTCCTTCAGGGCTACAGTAGAAACATGATGGATCCAAGACGGCGCTGCAGGTGCTCCTATGGGTTGTTAAAAGGCAAATTCTAAGAAAATATCGTATTTTCAAACAACAGTAACCTCTTTACAAATACTTATTAATACTCTATTAAATTTTTAATAATGCATGCTAAATATCATTACACAGCGCCAATTCAAATCCACAATTTCAACCAAGCAGCCTCCATTCGTTGATTGAATAAAAGAGAAAACAAAGAGAGATGACAGAGAGAAGGACCCTGTGATCAGAATTAATAATCGAACCCGATGCCCCCAGGACAGGTAAATTCATGGGGAACCATGAACCAACAGGTTCAAGAACACCGTGTCCAATTACAAACGCTTAATGCGGTACAGGGCACAGACCGGTGGGAGACTCTTGTGACAACGTTCACATCAGTGGATGAATCTGAACAGCGGGAAGCTGCTGAGCACAATGTTAATGCTGATGTGGCCTTCATTGAAAAGAATGCTTTCTTTCATGGACTTCAGTGATGCACTGCAGTTAGCCGTTAGCCCTCTCATCCCTCAGCAGCTACGTCTAGGGATTAAAAACCAATTGGAGCTGAGCAGGACTCTTTCATGTGGTTGGTGTTAACACGATCCCCCTGTGGTTACTTGTGGCTGCTGTGGTTGCCTCCCACATGAACCACTGTCCAAAGGATTGCAGCCTCACACACAGCTTCTTGTGGTCCCTCATCCACATGGAGGCAATTGATTAATGGACATAATGTTGGCTGATTAAAATTCTATTTAAAAACTTTAGTTTACATGACATCCATATCCTGACACTATTAAAGACTTGTGAAAACAACAATCTATTTGTTTATCCAGTTCCTATAAACTACTTTAAATGGAGACAAAAGAAAGCAAGCATACCTGAATAATAACCTTGTACTGTGCAGGAGAACTGCTTAACAACTGCTTGAATAGTCTGATTGATGGCCTTTGGTTTATATTTCAAATAAGTTTAAATTAAATCAGAATACTTATTATAAATCAGCATGAACATATAAAAACAATTGTACCATTTTAGCTTGGGCTCCATGGAGATAAAGATAAATTGAATGTGTTCCCAAAACAATACAATATTCTGGATGACTTGGATGATGATGCCAGGACCCATACATTTGTGTGGCTTTGTGAAATGTACGAAGGCATTTCTTGACCGTGCTATGACCATAGACTGTATGAGTCTATTGACGATCTGGCGATCTGGAAACCCGTGAGCTCGGTCTCACATGACATCAACAGACTAATGCGATTGCAGAGACATTTCCTGTCCATCTAGCCAGGACAACCAGATGAAAATATGTACAATTTTCGGACCTGCAAACATTTATAAAAATATTATTAAAAAAAAAAAACCCAAAAACTGTCAAATGAAGACTTTTATTTTACACCTTCTGTGGGTGTACTATTTTTCAAAAATTATCTGTTTTTATAAAAATGATCTATAAGCACCTTTAAACTCTTTCATCTAAATACATCTCTGATTCGGTGGGTCCACATGATGACAAAAGTGGGCCATTTTACAAGAGTATTGATTGGTCAGTAGGCGTCTTTCACACTTGTTGAGTTCCTGGTTATCCAGGTTAGGCTTCCTGCATATGTTACCCTGAAAAAAGAGATCCACCTTTGTGGAAGTCAAAACCCAGAGTTAACCCCACATTTACCTCGCTAACACCAAATCCAGCTTGGTGGTTCAGGCCTCAGATCTCATCAGATCTGCACCGATCAATCTAATGACCTAGTTTGGACTGAAAATATTTTGGCCAACATACGGACTCGACGTGGACGATCCTGCTGCTCGTGTTTCCCGGATTGTTTGACTTTGTTGAGGTGATGATGATGTGTGACAGACGCGGTAGTGTCAACATAAACGTTGGATGCATCATAACTAACAATAGTTTCTACCTCACTGCGTGGAGGGAATGAGCCCTGGCCTCCATCCTGAGTGGCAAATTAATGAAACAACACTAGGACACATTAAACTCTTTTTTAACCATACCTATAATAAGAATAACCTTGTGTAGAGGATGATTGCACATTTCTTTGAGCGGGACTTTGGAATTCTGAATGTGAAGCTCTGTGCAGATGTATCTTGCTCTGACACATTATACACACACACTCACACAGTTTTAAGAGGACGTGTGATGGGAATACTGAAGAGCAGCTGGACGCAGGCGAGGAAGAGGAGCCGCTCTCTGCTCTTTCACACCATTGAGCGCTCACACCACAGTAACACTCCATGAACAAAATGTGAGAGGTCACACAGCCTGGCAGGAGAACATTCCCACTGTGGGATTACATTGTACAATACTACAGTAACTCTGCTCTGCAAAGGAACGGCTTCAACTCCCCAAAGCTTGGACAAAGACGTTCTGTTGAACACGAGTTTATGATTTCTGTCGCCTGCCTTCCTTTTTTTTTTGTTCTGTTTGATGAGTTCGTTTCTCCCATACTTTGTTTCTCCAGACACTTTTATCAGCCACCTGGGTAACCACATTTCTGACCTTTGTCCTCATAGTCAAGATATCTAGGAGCTTAAGCTTTTCCCTGCTGGAGAGCGAGTATCTAGGACAGGGCGAGAAGAGCTAAGCAGACCGGGGGGGGGGGGGTTTATAGATGTCAAGTTATTGTGCATATAGTGACTTTGGATGTTGTGTAATGTGCGGTGGCGTTTTGGCATGCCCCTTTTCCAAAACAGATACCTAAAGAGATTTACTAACTAAATAAAGGTGACATTAAAAAAGGAAAGGGGGAAAAAGACGCTGGCTAGGGAGGAAAAGTATAAAAAGCAGAGAGAAGAGAATGATTCAGGGAGGGGAAATAGCAAGGGAGGGTGGTATTTCTTTACAAGAGCAGCAGAACAAAGAGGGCTTTGTGTGCAGCGCTGAGAGAGTGAAGTGGAGCCAGGGCTTAGGGAGTGTTTAACAGTGTGCACTGACTGCATTCCTGCTGTGTGATTACGCGCCACTTTTAATTTATTCTCCACCAGACTTAACTCTTCAATGCCCTTCTTCTGCTCGTTGGAACACGTTTACTTTGCCCCCTCTGTGACTGTGTTGTTTCGCAATCTGCAGTTATTTAAAAGAGCTTTCTTAATATTTGCTCTGATGATCGATGTGTGCTCCTCTTTATGGATTTGAGCACACTTTAAGCAGACTTGTGACTTGTGTGTCTTAAAAGTGCTTCATATTCACACCCTGCAATGCTCATGGAGAAAAATCCTGCCCTAAACCCTTAGCTTAAAATAAGAAGAAAATGCTGGTTTTAAGATGAGATTACTTATAATTCAACGTTCTACAACCCCGAAATAAGTGAAATATACTAAATATAAGAATAAAATAATAGAAAATGCTGTTTTTAAAATGAGATTACATAAAATTTAACTTTTTACAGCCTCAAAACAACTGAAATATTATTAGATTAGCAAACTTTAAAACCTAAAGCCTGTCCTTATTTTCAGTATACATCTTAACGATTTCTATGATCTGTCCAAATTCTACCTGCTCCACAATAAATAAATGATTGCACACATTACTGCGCTTTAGATAAACCCAACTACTGTTGGCGTCCTCTTGACACAAATGGGATATTAGTGAGTCAATAATGGTGACATACTCCTAAAAATGATGTGTTGAGGTAACGCCTTTTGTATTCAGGTGGGAAAATAGAGATTAAGAGAAGCTGTAAACACTGCAGCTGCCTTAATGTGAGGTCATGCCCGCATATAAGGCACTAATGGCCTAATGTTTGCATGGGTGGGTCTACTACTCTGAAATTCAGTTTGCAAATTGTTGTTGTTTTTTTTAAGACAGTACAGCTTTCGTCGCGTTTTCACTACTGAGGGATAAAAACGGTGCTATCAGACAGAAATGTGAGCGATATCTTGACAAACATAGTGTAAAGCAGAGGTCACTAACACGGTGCCCGTGGGCACCAGGTAGCCCCGAAGGACCACATGAGGAGCCTGCAGACCTGCTAAAAGATGTAATTTTACTTTGTTGCTATTCTTTTTGAATCACACTCACATTTAAATGGGCTGAAAATAACAATATCGTTAAAAAAAGCATTAAAAATATGTTTATTATACATGAAGTTTGGATAAAAAGTCTGACCTATTCTATTTCAAAAGTCAAAGCAAATTTGTAGTGAGTGTATAGTGAGAGTGTAGACTCAAGACCCATGAATTAGCCCTCAGTGTCAAAAAGGTTGGTGAACCCTGATTGGCAGGTCATACAGCAAACAAGATGAATGTTTATCAATGCACGCTGTTCTGAGATTCTGGATGTTCTTGTTGTACAGCATGGAAACACGTCTGCTAAGAAACATCCATCAACCCGCTGCCCCGCATTACAGCAGGGCAGAGGGGTGATGAAACTCAAATGGGAAGACAAACACAGAGCCCTGCATTTACTTTCCACTTCTGTATGAGTCACACATTTCCTATTACAGTAACGCAGAACTGATTAAAAACGAGGGCACTTTCTAATCTTGTTACCTGTGAAACAACCCTAGGGCACTTCAGGTCTCACATCAAACTAATTCTACGTCACTTCTGGCACTTTTTTTTTTTGTTTCTAGGAAAAGGGATGCTGGATTATTCTTACTAGCCATCATATGACAATAATGAGTTTGGGACTTATATAAACTTACTCCGTGGTTAATTCTCACACTGCAAACATTTGCCAGCTCAGCGCTAATCTCAAATCATCAAGGTTAAGCATTAGCACTGTTGCACAGTCCAGCTGCAATATGCGCACATAGAGGATACAAATCAGAACCAGGACAGTTTACTCATCAAATGTTCTAATTCTCTAGTGGTTCACCACTGACATGAAAGTCGCACACTTTCTTGCCCACCACTACCTCAAATCATCACAATTATCATTGAACAATCCCAATTCAAATTTCAATAATGTCAGATTGTCTGTTCATCTTTCCGTTGGGTCATTTTCTTTGCAGCCCAGTAATCCTTTTTCCTGGAGGTGACGGCAAACTCTTCATCGACTCACAACTGTGGTGCTTCCTCAACGTTTGGTTAAAGGATGTTAAGGGACCATCAGACAATTACATATTCTTATTCATTATTCTCAATCTATTACAGCGTTCCTTTTTTTTTGTAGGACACATTTCAATATGATTGATAATGACTGATGTTAGATAATTATTTGTGTGAGTTGTGTATGTTTTGACCCTGCATGGTGTGATGTTAATGTGCTGGTGGGAGTAAAAACAAAGAAGCGTTTTTGAATGTGCTGACTGAGACAGAGAAGTGAATCCAGCAGAGGAAGTAAGAGTGTTTACATGCGCTACGCCTGCTTACCATGTTGTCTTCATTTCCTCTTTCCGATAATCCGACTGTCTTGAGTTCCGTTCCGCAGCATGCACGCAGACGAGACGACTGAGCTGCGCTACCACCGCACAACACTGAACACTGGTTTGACCTCCTGTATTCCACCGTAACACTAAAGAAACGTGTGTTCTTTGAAAATGTGCACGAGAAGTCATGAAAGTAATCTCGCAGCTTGTGGAACTTCCGTGGGAATTCCTCTGCGGAACATGTCGGGATTTCCTACAGGAAGAAAACCTCCCTAAATATTTCCTATACATGCAGCGCACACTGCATCCTGAGCTACACAATTATCCTCATTTGTCCAAAATAGACTGGAACAGTGAATGTTTTATTCCATTTTCAACCAATGTCTTCAACTTGAATATTGTTGTAGCTTAAGAACAGTTTGATAAATGTGTATTTTATTAGCATTTATTATCTATTCATCTTTTTTAAAAATCTACAAATTTTGCAAAGAAAGAAACAGAATGTACTTTGCTTCAAGCCAATCCCAATATGTTGTGCACAATCCATAGTCCAAAAATGACATGTCGGTTCTTTTAACCATGATCAAGAACATAACCGTAACAAAGCAGCCGTTTAAACTCAAACCACAATTTTTCCAAACTTAACCAAATCCTCATGCGCGGACCAAGCGAAACCTTAACCATGGGTTGTCAGACCATAAAATGGCTCGAGTTTCAACGCAGTTTTAAAAGTTACAGACAAAGGCCTCTGTTTGTTGTCCTAAAGGGTCAAACAGGCATGCAGAGGAGCACTATCTCCATATTTAGTTTGGATAAGTTGTTGGAGCAAAGTGAAGAGCTGTGACGGTGACAGTGTGGTGTATGATAGCTGTCTGAATGTTGTATAATAACAGTGTTTCTCACTGGTTAAATATGTGCTGTGAGTTCTAATTAAAGACAGCAAGAGATAAATGTGTGAGTCAAAACCTGGACAACTTTGACCTCATTTCTTCCTAAATTTTTTGTGAGCTGATGCCAGTTTAATGTGGATGGGTTGTATTTATACAATAAATACTTGAAATGCTACACATAGTACCTCACTGACGGCTCAAGGGCTTGGCGTCTTGCTAAGGACAGGATAATTGACATTTCTCCAGGCTGGAACATCAAACTGGTAATACTTTGATCATCTCCACAAAGTACAGCTGCACTACTCCTTGAGAGGATTCTTCAAAACAGCTAATCAGAAGTTTTGACAGAAGGTCACTTAAAGTAGCAGTGTGCAAAAATCTGTGTTTTTGGAAACATCTAATGTGTTTCTAGATTGCGACTCTCTTTGCTCACCACTCCGCTCAAATTTCCAAAGCTACGGTGGCCTTTGAAGACAAAAATGAGAAAGGTGCAGACCAAAACCTCGGGATCATGGGACAGCATTACTCCACGCATTACTCCTACGTGAACGCCGCTGGCGGCAACATGGTGGCTACCAGCATTAAGGTGCATTAATAAATAGTAAATAAAGAATATACATTTTCAAACAACAATACATTCTTTACATATACTTTATATTATATAAAATGTTTAATAATGAATATCATTACGCAGTGCCACTTTGAATTGACAGGAGCTTAAATATCTCTCCTCCACCCCCAATTTTCACTCTCCACACTGCTTCCAACATCCTCTCTCTCAACCCAACCAGTTGAGGCAGATGGTCAAGCACCCTGAGCTGTGGTCATGGTGAGAGGTGTCTTCCATTAAAGGACAAGCACTTGGTGACAGGGGCAAGGATTTTGTCACCAAGTGCTTGTCCTCAGTTGCCAGTGTGCATGTGCATTGTTAGGAGTGCACCTCGATCATAATGCAAGTCTGTGTAATTGCTTTGATGCAGTTGGGTTTTGAACATGGATCTGCCAAAATTTCATTTTGTGGTCGGCGTGTGAGTATTTCAATCTCCAAATTCACCCCACCCCATTAAGAATAATACACAAGCCTTAAAGCCCTACAGGGACGCTGGTGATGGAGAGTGAGCAGGGCATTTCCTGGGCATCATCCCTGCCAGAGTGTAACCACAACCACACTGCTGCACCAGCTCCCCCTCACACTGCCTTCCTGTGGCTCTGTCAACAACTGCACTTTCACCCAGCTGTTGAGCAGGAAAAGAGAGGGCAGTTGTGGGTCTGTGGTAGCTGGGCGGGGGTGGATGAAATGGGTGTGAGAGGAGGGGGAAGGAGGCTGGTCTGGGTGGGCAAAAGAGGGCAAAGGAGAACTAGACCAGAATTAAATGCCCTCTTAAAGTGATCAAAGTTAAAACTGGCAATTTTATTCTAAAAGGATATTGGTGTTTCTGTTTCCTGAACCCCCACCCCCCAACCATTTCCCTCAGTAACTTGACCCCCCACCACACCAACAGTACTCGCTCCACAGCTACTTATAAGTCTCACTCGGCAAACAATCGTACTGTTCTTCTCTTCCTTCTCTCTTTCCCGCTTCGGTAGTTCATTGCAAGCAGACAAGGGAGGATATGGAACAGCATTCTTACTCTGACTCCTCTCCTATTTCAGTCGCTGCTCTCTTATCATATGTTCTCAGCTGATGTTAATGCAGCCCTGAAAGGAAATGCCTGATATTTGCAGAAATTAAGGTAGAAATCACATCGATGTGTATGAAAACTTAGTGACTCAAAGGTGTCTGCATGTGAACAGACTTGCCTCTTATTGAACAGTAGGCAGCTTTAAATTAACACTCAGACATTTTAACTCAGGCCACATTTAAACGTTGTCTATTTCAACACCTCTGAAACTCCTATTTAGAACTATCCACTTGTGATTGGATCACCCATGCTTTTAATGCAGGCATCAGCACTCCTTAAGACGAGTCATGTCCTTAGTAAGACTTAAAGCTTCATCAGTAATACAATCACTTCATCAGTCAATACTGCAAATTCAGGAACAGACGTGTTGTAAAATGTATTGTGCAAATGTCAATACTTTATACAATCTACTTTTCTGCAGGGATAATGATTTAAGAGAATGTAATGATTTGAATTGAAACAATAATAAAACATTAATAGTACTAGCAGTACTGGTTTTTGTTCCCAAAGTCATAGAATTTCAATACAGAATGGTTTTTAAAAAAATCATAAAGGTGACCTACTTTTAAGGAGAATACTAGTGACCCAGACAGATGAAAACTGTGTGTGTGTGTGTGGGTGTTTGTGTCTGTGTCCTCATCCACCAAGAGCACCTGTAAAACTGTACAGCATGTTACAAGTCAGTCGGGGGAATACAAGACATTAACAACAGGGTGACTTAGGGATTAAAAACAAGTTCCTTAATCAGCATCACTAAGTGTGTTTTGGAAAATGTACATGTGTAGAAAAAAATGTATAGGTTCAAACCATGACTTCTATGTGTCACTAAGAGAGGAGCATAGGAAGTAATGGACTGTATTTCTTATATTGCACTTATCAGTCTAGAATGGCAATTATAATACTTTACCTTGTTCACCCATTCATACTGGTTTTCACTCACACAGTCATTGTTCACCCCTGCTCATAAGGAGCATTTGGGGAGTGAACTGGTAACCCTCCAATTACAAACCAGCCATTGTGCCTACGGAGCCATGCCACCCCGAATATAAAATACCGTAACAGTTTACCATGTGGAGCAACATTTTCCATTTGAAATATTGTTGTTATTTTCTCTTGTGCATCGTAATTACAGCACAAGAGAATATATCAACATGGCATTGATGACCTTTGGACACAATTTAGCCTTTTACAACACTGTCACTCAGCTGATGTGACTGTCTTCAAGGGCATCACAAACCAACATTTATCACACCTTAATCTGCAACTAATCACTAATCTGGACCTCCAGAAAAGGAATGGGATCATCTACCTCTGGCAGGATGATGTAGCAGTGCACAGACCTGAAAACCTATATCAGACATTCCATTGGTTTTGGCAAATCTTCAGCAGTCTGGCAGCTAAAACCTCTATTCCACCACAGGAAGGTGAAGAAAGAGAAGGAGAAAGTGCACTAACTGATGCATTGGGGGTTACATGATAATGTAATGTGTTCATTTGATTTACTTTATCCGATCATAACACAACAGCAGCATGTCAAAATCTCAAAATATTTCTTTAGCCAACACTGGCGCTAGATTCATTTTTACATCGACAATAACAATTACTCTGAGTTGATCATTTGACTCAGATGTTGAACATATGGTTATGAATTCCACTGAACACTTTGTTTTGGATCTTTTGTTTGAGGTGCGGCTCCAGACAGGAGCAGTTGCTGCTCATGCTTGCCAAAGTGAAGCAAGTTGCTTGTTATACCATCAGCAGATGGTAAGAGGAAAGCAAGAAAACAGATAACTCACCTTATTTTGCGTGATTAGATATGTGTTCAATCTTCACACAAAACATTTTGAATGATGGAAGTATTTCCAAATGAAACTGTTTACCAACACACTGCAGTTCACCTTCATCCTCACTGATGTACTGCACCACCTATCAAAAGGCAGACACCATCCACCATTTTAAAATGGCTTTGTTTCTGTGTGCTGTGTCAGTCTGTGTAAAGTGCAATACCATTCAATATTTCACTGCAATCACATGAAATCCAGCAGCCGGCAAACCAATGTCATTTTAGTTTCAGAGAGAAAGCTTGCAGAATGACAATGTACACTAAATAACTCCTTCTGAAATATATACAAACTAATGCAGACATTTCTGCTGATATTAATTCATTCAGAGTTGCAATGCTGCCCTCCATCAGGGCTCGTGGTTTTCCATTCACCTGCCTCGGGCGATGAAACAACACGTAGGTGCAATTCAATAAAATCTTGTTTGACAACCTTGTTACACAACATGTCTTTGCCCGCATGCTGGTGCACGTGAGAGAAAGAGGCTTGCCTGGGCTGTGAAGATACAATGAAATGTGGAAAAATTGTGCTGGTTCTGTAAATTATCTATTGAATATTGATTTTGGTTATACATTGGTTGTCTATAGAGGTGGGCAGAGCCATGTTATTCAGTTTAGCACCATCTAAGATGTCTTCATACGGACATCCATGTGACCCGTCAAGGTTATGAGAAGACACTGGATGGGTAGACATTTACCTGTATGTTACAGAAACACTTTGTCCTTAATCCAGCCATGAGGAAGTGGAAATAGTCACAACACACCAACTGGGATTAGAACTGGAAGTGGCTCAATTACGACTGCAGCACTTAATACTTAGTTACAATTGCAACATTATGTTGTTCATTGTACAACAAAACTAAACATACCCAATATATTCCATTGTGTGTATATGCTCATTGCCAGATGAAAGCTGTACTGTCTTACAAATGTGAATGTAGACTCTCATCTCGTCTTGAGAGCAGCACCCTTAGAAAGGAAGCCTCGCCATTCCAGTTGCCAGCCGCTTCCACCAGCTCCTCTGGAGTGATGGCATGAATTAACTCAACTGGTCCCTCTTGAAGAGGGGGAACAGTGGTTCAGACGTCCGAGCTCCTCACCCTATCTTGTAAGCGATACTACCGAGAGAAGTAATTTCAGACGCCTATATTTGTGACCTCGTTCTTTTGGTTATTACCCAAAGCTCATGACAGCAGGTGAGGGTTGTAATGTAGATCAATGGGTGCATCATGCTTTGGCTATCAGCTCTACTCTCACAAAAATAGACCGGTTAAGTGTCCAGCTGTCAATCTCCCACTCCATTGTACCCTTTCTCGTGAAGACTCTGAGATACTTAACTCCTCCACATGGGGCAGAACCTTCTCCCCAAGCCAGAGTGGGCAATGTACCTCTTTTCCAACTAAAGACTTGGATTCTGATCCTAGCTACTTCACACTTGAATGCAAATAGAGTACCCTGCCGGGAAGCAATTCAGCACCCATCATGAAAACTCAAAAAAGGGCGGGTACTCTGAACTGCCTTTAGGCACATAAGTGCATACAACAGGCAGTACCTGTTGCCCAATCGTAAGGTGCAGGGAAGCAACCATTTCTTTCACGAGGGTGAACCCCAACGTGCAGTCAGAGTGAGGGCACTATTAAATAGCAGAAAACCTGCCCTCCACTGCTCATCGTGAACAACTCCAGAAAAGTATACAAACCCTCTTTAGGACTTCCGAGTGTGTTGTGGTGAGATTAATGATATGTAACTGGTATCGATACACCTCCTCCACAAACTGTAGCTCCTTCCCCAGCAAACAGATAACATTCCATGCCCCAAATGCCAGCTTCTGTAACTGAAGATTAAACCAGATTCAGCCAATGGACCCCTAGCACAGGCCTAGTTCCAGGGTGGGGCCTCGATGATCCTCTGGGTAGAGTTAACTGTTACCTGATGATTCTAGACTTACTGGAGAATATTTCTGACATCTTGTCTCAAATACAGCAGGGTTTTCCTCCCATAGTGCATTTGTACCAGCTCTCTTGTGTTAGTAACCACATGGAAGGAACAGTCACAGCAGGAACTGATAGCTTTTGTAGTCTTATACTGTTGGACAGTTATGCTGTGACAGCACATTTTCCTTCCACATGCTCTGCCAGTTTGGCCACTCTGGCAGGCTCATAAATAATCCCCAAGGCAGTGACAGTAAGTAAATTCCCAGACATGCAGAGTCTTGCAGAGGTACATTCGCATATCTCTCTCTCTCTCCTGCTCTCAAGCCCCACTTTTCTTTTTTACGCAGAGAGGGTTAAAAGCTTATGTCATTCTTTTGTGAGCTTTTCACTGTCAACATCACAACTCTCTAAAGTGCCACTCAATTGAGTAAGTTATGCAACCAATATTAAGCTTATTTCTTTAACCAAAACAACATTTTCTTGCCATGTCTTCTTGATATGCACATAAAATGCAACTTCGAGACATGAACGGGTAACTACAAAAACGATTATCCATTCCCATGTCAAAGTATTGGAATTGTTATTGTTGTCAGGAGGCTATAATATCTTTAACATGGTCAATTAAAGAAATAAAGCTTTATATTATTGACAAAACACTCAACAAGACAGTTGAGCCTGTGATGGATGACCAGATGCAAGCTATGGTTTTGCCACAAAGACGTTTATGTTATTCCAAGGACCAGCATTTAATGGAAGTGATGTGTGCTAGAGAGACATGGTAAGGAGATAATTTATTGGCATGCAACAAAGCCCACGCCTGCTCTGAAATATCGTCATAAATATTCAACACTTTTCAAAAAGTGGGTGAGAAAAGAGTTGTACAAGAGGGGGCTATATCAGGTACCACTCTGACACAGTGTGTCAGAAAATATGTGGGTCCTTCATATGTAATATGTAATTACGATTTAATAAATAACAATACTGTAGTCTTTTCATTTTGAATTACAGTACAATAGTTACTTTTATTTCTATTTTCCACATAGAGTCGTGGTAAATATTACATATGGATGATTTTGTAATGTACCCACCACAAAGGCAAATTGACAGTACATTTCTGAGAATATCGATAACAGGTGTTATGTTTTGCTCATTGGGGGGGGGGGGGGGTAAACAAAAACAAAACATCTTAATTCACCAGTCTGATTCACACATCTGACCAGCTATTTCTCCATGGCAATGGCAGCCAAGAATAATGGGTTGACGAATGTTAGACAAAACATTCAAAGTTACTATTTCAATAATTTTTTTACTTCAAGATTTGCTTTTAATGTTCGATTTACTGCAGTCAACTGAAGATTTTAATGCTTTAACCTTTGGGCTTTGATCCATCCTGTGTTGTAAAACAAATATAATCATGTCATCAGTGTATTGCAAAGTCCAGTACTCTGTGAGAAAGGAGATTATTACACAATTACGTGTTGTTCCAAATAATTTTCGGTTTAAAAAGTGATTGATGAGTGTGTTTGTCTGAGTCCGTTAATAGCAGCAGGCTCAGGGTGTGTCATCTGTCTGAGTCTACCTTCATGATGAAGCCTTGGCAAAGCGCTGAGGGAGGGAGCTTGTGCTGGAAGTGAACTCATAGCACTGTTACACAATGTTGATTTAGTTCACTTGGCCAATGATGATGGCACATTACAGGAAAATGGCTTAGCCCGAACCCCTCAGCAAGGTAAACAAGACAAGGTAAGACCTACAATAAGAAGGCCAAGATGATCAACACTGTGCTTTTACCAACATTTGCAAAGACAGGCAGACCGCAGTTAATGTTCTAAAAAATGATCAAGATTTCTTCTCATGTTACAAGCAAAGAGAGTACTGGAAGGAGTTCGGACACATTCTGCCAATAAAAATATGAGCCAATAGAGAAAAGCTATATAGTTGTAAACAGCATTTCAAATTGTCAAAACCTCTACAAAACATGGGGGCAGACCTCTCCACTCCCTGCAGCTGGTAAGGCCCACCAAGCCAAACCAATGCTGTGCCTTCATTAGAACGATCAGTTGGTATTTGAACTACCTTTCCTGGTTGGAGCAGACATCGGAGAGTCTCTGTCCGCCGAACACTGAGCTACGCACAGCGACGCAGTCCTACAATCACGACCGATCAGAACAATAATTGGACTTTTAGTTTGAAGCAAAATGTATATAATCTGAGTGAAGACTGAGAATTACTGAAATGCAGCACAACAGTGTGAGCTGTACACATCAGCTGCTTAAGTAATGTCACTGACAGGTCGGCTGAAGATGCAGGCACAGAAAAACACACTGTTTTGGTGTTAAAAATGCACAGTTGGTGAGAGCTACAAGAGAATATATTTCAAATTACTTGAATATTATTGTGTAAAGGAAGCAACATAACCAGGGATCCTGATTAACAGCAAGAATGATGGCATGCATTCCAGCTTTGATTTAGCATCTGCTGTGACTGTGGCCAGTGCTCAGCTCAAATTTACAGCTTTTACCAAAGTCTGACTCACCACTGTTGAGCTTGATGTTTTGGAATATCAAAACCATGTTTGATCATGTTTCCTAGTTATAGTTTGGCTATTGTTGACAGCACGGTCAAATGTTACAATTAGACTCACATGGCTGATGATGTGGACCTGTCACAATGAAACATTGTTATTTCACATACTGTTAGACATTTCCATGATTCCAAATGTAAAATGGGAACCTCCCTTCCCTACAATTGAATATGGTACAGATTTGTTATTGAATGTACTATTTATTTTCTGGAACTGCTTAATCCTGAAACTGTTCAGGGTTGCAGGTGGCTGAAAGCCCTTTCCGGCCGTCATTGGGTGGGAGGCTAGACCAAGGCTGCCATTCCCATGTACAATATACCTAAACCTGAACGGGTTTCAAAATAGTTTACATAAATACACATTTAGAGTCTATCCAGATCCTGTTTGATTAATTTTACATATTTAGCTCATTATTTGAAACTATATTTCATATAAACATCTGATCTTTTAGCATCAAGTAGGGATGCACCGATACCGAAACTGGTATTGGGTATCGGGCCGATACTGGTCTAATAAGGTCCAGCGATGGTCTGGTACCGGTACCGGCACCGAACCACGGCTCGTCTCTGCTCCGTGTCGGCAGAAAGCGCAGTTTTAAGTGTCTGCGGTCCGGCCGGCTGGCGGTGTTTCCCCGGGCTGTGAGTGTGCGGACGCGTCGCCGCGTCCCCACGGAGGATGATGTGACGGACATCCATGCGTTTGGAGAACATGTCAGAGGGTCTCTGAATGGAGAAACGCTGCCTCCTTATTAGTGTTTAGCAGACGCG
>CAESWR010000871.1:244801-255902 GCA_903171835.1 Mullus surmuletus
GCAGGGCCTATATCTTTCAGCGGCTGATAAATCCACAATGCTGTGGAAATTTCCAGGTTAGAGAGAGAGAGAAAACTGGATTTCCCACATTGTCAACCGTTAAAGCTGTTTGAGAGATTTACTGGTCTCCACACCATTACCTTCGTATATCACACCCCTGTGCCCCCCCCACCCAAATGCCTTTTTGGCCTGTTTTGACACCTGTAGCAGCTGACATATACCGAGTTCATATGTTTGGAGAATCTTAGATCGAGCTTAATTCATTGATAAATAAACCAACAAATAAACATACAAGTTTATAGAATTCTACGCTTTATAATTATCACTGAGTAACTCTTTGGTGACTATTTCTTAACAAGTTTTCTACCCAAATCCTTTATTATCAGTTTATCAAGAAAGATGAGGATTTGATTATACGAGTCTTCATCAAAGTCTGCATTTCAATATTTTCCTCGATTCATCAAAGGAACAAAGGAAACCAGTAAAAGCTCACAAAGGGGAGGTTGCATGAAGCGTCTTGCAGCTTTCTCGCAGAGCAACATTGCCACCTGCAGCCGACCTGGACGCTTATATCATATGGCTCCGCATCAGGCATGCTCAATCAAACACAGATCAGGGCAGGGACCTTTAGAGATTTATTCATGTGTTAAGGCGGGGAGTACCTTTTTTTTCTCTCCCTCATATCGAAGCATAATGATGTGTCACCATAAAGCAAAGTGACATTAATGAGCGGAAATTTTGCACTCTTCTGAACCTGTCATCAGTGGAAATCGAGTCAGCCTCCCACAGGATGGAGTCTAACTGGCAGGCGAGCGCAGGTGTAATTGATCACCTTAATTACGGAACAATTTTATTAGGGTTGAAACCCAAAGTGGCTGAATGAAATACACCTGCGTTTGTACTGCTGAGACGTGGCATCACTGCTATTCTGTGCTCTTACATGGAGAAAAGAAATAGTAGTTACTTTCAAAAAAAGGGGCAGTGAACAAATTGGCCCGAGCACCCTCGAGTGGCATTAAAAAGCCCCAAATTATTAAAATGCTTGACAACGGTTTTGTGCGAGTGTGAGTGATTGAAATAATAGAGTTGCCCCCTGCGCAGACCCTCACCCCGGGGGGCCACGTGGTGGATCTGATGATTAATTGGAGCACAATGGACAGTTGTCCGTGTCAAGTCAATTATTCTATCCAGCACAAAATTACAAATGAGAAAGGGGAGGAAGAACTCTGCACTGCAAACAGCATCTTTTGGCCACAGACCCACCGTTCAATTCAGTTTAGTTTTCCTGTCGTATAAATAATGGGAGTATTCCTTTCTAGAAACAAAATCAACAGTAACACACAACATGCTGACTTTTGACAGCGTTGTGGAATCTGAAAAAGGAACTAATGAAGAAAAAAATATTTTTAATTTTCATTTTTGTATACATTTTTATACTTTGGTTACACATTTTATTCTATTTGTGTATGTGTCATGCCACAACTGCTGCCCATCCCATAATGTGATTAATTTGAAAGCAATTAGAAAATAAATCAGGTGGGGAAGTGTTTGGTGATCAAGAGCCCTCGTACTACTGAGACAAAGGACAACTTTCCACCCAACTCTGTCACTCAGCAGCCCACCCATTCCCTGCACACCTTCCTTATTATACATTAAGTACATACAACTGCATTCCAGGTCATTTTATATTCTTACAAAAAAAAAGAGAGCAACCCAGAAAAGAAACCAGTAACGTCACCTTACTGAAGAATTTACTTCATTATGCAACATCTGAAAACATATGAAAACAAGACAAAATGGACTGTAAATAAAGCTTGTTTTATCAACTTCATGTTAGCTTCTGTTACCTTTTGATATATTTGTTTGTTTAAAAAAGATAAATGTTGATGGGTTTTTTTATTGCTTGCAGCAGTGGGTTCGAGAGAGACAGAAATTTTGATCTTCTTAATGTTTTGTACATATGGTCGATTGACAAAATCGTTGACTTTGACTACAGCTGTAGTCTGTGAAGCAAAACATGCTATGTTAGAGCTGTTAAGAGTATCAAAATATGAAACCAAATTAATCGATAGCCGATTTCAGAGAGAGTCAGCGTCTGAGCTGAGATATTTTAATTGCATTCAAGACAATGAAGATTACATATGCTAAATAGATTTCCTGTTCTTTGTTTATAAAGTGGATTTGCTTATGTATCACTTCCAGCCACTAGATGGCGCCACCAACCCATTATTGAAGTTGCAGAGAACATGCAAAATCACTGCTGATTGAAAATACTGGAGAACACTACAGAAAATATTTAAGGCACTCATTATTTACAGGGGTTGTCAGGGAGTTTTTAATTGACTATTTTTGACTTTCTTGACCTTTGATATATAAATCAGAGAGATGATTAACCTGGATTTAAAAAACAAACAAGCATAACCTTTATATCTTGACTAATCATCTGCAATTAAGCATCCTAATTTATGTTTAAAGACCACTGGCAGGTCGTATAAATGTAATTTCACAAACATTGATCATGTAATGATGCACCTCAAACGCAGATCAAAGGTCATGGAGTGTGTGTTTTTACGTGTGTGTTTTGTGCTGGAAAATTATTTAATTGATTTAGCCATGACACACTTCTCATGCACAAGCCATCTTGCTGATCCTCCGCCCACTCTCATCCATAAATACATTTCCACCACAAATCACACAGCAAATAAATCACCATGGTTACTGTAATATAATAATCATCGCACTTGAAGGACGGCTCTGACTGATGATGCTTGCAAGGCCACTTAGAAATCGATAAATACTGAGGAGAATGATGCCGTGCACGATTCATTTTCTAATCAGAATGAAGGTCTGAATGCCTGTTTGATCCACAGAGCGGGGTGGAGTGCGGAAAACCGGGCGAGAGAGTGATGCGGCCATCAGGAGCCGAGAATGGAGCCTGTGTGTCTCGCCTCTCTTAGCTCGCACCATAACTGGATGATAATAAAATCGGAGGGTTTCTAATGATTCACAAAGTCACAACTTCATTATTGTGCATTTGAAAGTACACACTGCACATTAAATTGTGTATCTTGAGCTGCAATGTTATTTCTAATGTAGAATTTCTGGTTAAAGGGACCTACTATGAAATCAGTACATCATAATAATTGTTCAGATTGGAAGAGTGTGCTGCTCCTGAAGGGTTCCCCTCAAGTCCATGCTCCGAAGTAAAATATCCCATTGATGAAGATTTTCTACCTATAGATTCAATTTCAATCACTAAGAAGTATTTGCTTACACAAATCAGCTTTTTACTTGGGGGTTATTTCTCCACCCATGATGAATCAGTGCAGTGTCACATATGCTGGGGTGTTGGTGTGTATCTGCTATTACCTGCTATTAACGGCACAACGCACAGGCTCTCAGTCTTGCAATGATTGGTTTGATTTGATTTGAAAATCTGGCTGCTTGTCTGTTGTGTTCTCAGTTCTTTAGACCTCCATTAGGCTTGCACCATGTGAACCCTCCTGGATCATGACACGAGAAGAGCTCTGAAATATTTTCTAAATTTAATTCATTAAAAGTCTGCATTCATATAGTTGGCTGTTCTTTCCATGCTGCATTACTTCAATGCTATTAAGCTTCTTCTTTTTTTTCTTTTTCTTTTTTTTTTATCTCTGCTGTATTTTCGTATCACTCTGCAAAGCACTTTGATGGACACCAGTGTATGAATTTACTCTTAAAATTGAACCTTTGTTTCCTCAGAGATATGGACCTGAAATTACATGAAATCATTTTGAACCTGATCCACCATCAGAAAGCCCTACATCGAAAAAACATATTGTTGTTTTTACCCATCCCCCAATACCGTTGGGGTGGGGGAAAAAATAGCTTAAAAGTAATTTTTTGGGGGAAAAAGCTCCAATGACACAGGAGGTCAGACAGCGGTGGGACCTATCTCGTGTGCTCCACAGACTTGGAGGTCAGCACCTCTTCACTAATGGAGTGGCGTTGCCTGCTCCACTGTGAGGCATAGACAGTGTCCTTCATACCCTCTGCAGCAGCCGACATCCTTGAGGCAGAAGCATCAATATTTCAAAATGATGGGTGACTATGAGATAGTTATTATTGTCTCTTACGGGGGGAGAAACACGCAGAAACATTGCTTCTTGCTGGCACTTTCAATCGCTTCTTTATTGATGGATGCTAATTACGCGTGGACAAATATTCATTTTTCATTCACAAAAATCCCAACATCATTACAGCCTGTCCAAGTGCAAAATACTTAATTACTACCTTCAACTTTGCTGTTTATGGGCGTGTTGTGTGTGAAACAAAGAAGTGTGTGTGTGAACGTAATTAGCTCACGTCTCTCTGATCCTTAATGCATTATTGAATAATCTAAAGGAGACTAAATCCTTTGAGCTAAGTAGCTGCCAAGTCAGAATCACAGGGCGGGTCTCGCCGTGATGACGAGTGGCTCAGCCATTAAGGAGTCTGGGCTGAGCTGCTGGCCTTGTGTGAACCTGGAGCTCATGAATAATATACATTCCTTTACTGTATTTGGAAGCACTTTGGACTGTAGTGGGGAGGCTGATGAAGGCACATTGATTTTTTTTTTTCCAGTTTCAGGGAATTTAATTTTAGTGGTGAATAATGGCTGGAAGAGGAATAGGATATTTATTGCAATAGTTTTTGATAGAACACGACCACGTGCTGCAACCTTGACAGAACTATGGCCGCTGTTGTCAAATACAATGCTTCTACTGACATCTCTCACATTTACCGTCGATCTGCTCCATTTTTCTGAAATACTACCTTTTGTATATGATTGATTCCACAAAGTCTCACAATAATACATTGTAAAGAATTCCATAATTGCAAAATCAAAGCCTCTGGGAGTATCTAATTATTCTATATCCGTCTACTTAGTGCAGTGATTTTACAAGCTAGATTGAAAAAGAAGCGACAGCCAAAAGATGGACAGTAACCTGCTACCTCCCTGTGTATTGTTAATAACTACTAATGGAGTCGGTGGGCTTCATGTGTGTATCTAAGGCCTAGATTTTAGTGTAATTACTGTACTTAAGGCAGCATGAACCAATATTTATCTTCAATTAGCTGGTGTTTGGCTAGCGTAATGATTGTTCAAGAATGGAAGAGAGTGTGCCGCTCCTGAAAAGTTCACCTCCAGTCCATGCTCCTAAATAAAATATGCATTGAAGAAGATTTTTTTCTGCTTTAAAGATTAGATTTTAATCATGAAGAAATATTTGCATGCACACAGGCATTATTCCTCCATCCATAATGATTTTTCATACTTCACAGAAAACCAAGCAAGCATGCGGGAAAAAAAGTAAAGTCTCTCTCGGAGAAAAATTGCAGGCATTATCCCCACAACAGATGAATTATTAAAAAGAGCGCAGTAAATCAAATGCTTCAGCTTCTCTTTGAATCTACTCTTCCTTTGCGCAGAAATGGATCCTAGAGGAATTGGTGGCGCAATATGAACAAATAAGCTGCAGTAGATGATTTATGGTGATGCATAACTCGTCTTTTCTCAGTGGACAAATGAGTCTGCCTCAAAATGGATGCTCTCAGCGTTTTGAATAAGCTGCGGGGGCCATCCTCAATCCATCATTACTTAGGCCACGCGATTAGTAAAATGCTCATCAAAATCATAGTGGGAGTGGAATGCCCAGGTGATCACCCGACAATCAATCAAATTGACCATACCAATGTAAAAGTGCAGGCACACAGACACATTGCAACCCCAAATGCTGCCTTCTCTCTCTCTCTCTCTGCTGAGCTTTGAGTTAGTGGTAAGCTCTTTCCATTAAACCTGTGCTGCATTAAGCATTTGGGTTAAAAGCTTTCATAATCAGGTGTGCTCTCATTTAGCAGATTTCAAGGATCGATACCGCCTTTGACTCTGAAGCTCTGTCCACTATTTTTTCTTTGTGTGTGCACTGAGGGACCTGTGAGTCAGAGCTTTGCCCCTGTTGCATGCGTGTGTCCATATATTTGCCCATCTGAGTGTGTGTTTGCTGTCCTCAGTCTGCAGGGGGAAAATGTTTCCAACCAACACGGGCGGATGCAGCGGTTGTTTTTCTGCCTGACGCCCCCGCAGTTGATCCTGAGGTCCACTCCACAGACTGCTCACAGCAATAAATGTAGCGTCAAGCCCCCGTTAATGTGCACCACGCACACGGGAAGGCATCTGCGGCGGTTTGTTTTGCTTTTCTCCTGCACATATGTTTGAAATGCATGTTGCTAGCCAGTGTCTAATGACCAGTGATAAGCCTGATTTTCAGTCTTAAAGGCATATTTTCTCTCGCACAAGTATGCAAATCTACTTGTTTTAAGACTTTGTATGAACTCAGTGACTCCAACTATGCATAACAAGAGGAATCACTGTGTCCTTTTTAAAAGATTATAGTGTGCTATTTCCCCCACAAATCCCCAATTAAATATCTTTTTCTTGTTTAAAACACTGCAGGATGAAGCAAATGTCAACCCTACCACCTCCTTTAGTGTAATAACCTCAAAATTCATCTTAAACCATAAAGTCTTGTTACAACAGCTTTTTTGTTAGTTTGTTGCTGTATATATGGTAGTGTTTGTTTGTTTGCAAGTGTGTGGGTGTTCAGGGACTTTTCAAAAAGTATGCCAGCAGCAGCGTTTTTACAAATGCCTCCTCTGCATTGAGATCAATACCTCGGGCCTTGGGGGGATGAGCTTGACCTATGTGAGCATTTTTTTCATAATCACTTACATCTTGAAAATACTGTTTGTTTTCTATAGTAGTGCTGCTTTGCGTGTGTTATATTTAACATTTCCACCTCCCCGACTTGGGTGAAATGCACATACCAGTGTGTAGTGCAGTGATTCAGTGTGTTTTCATCTAGATGCAGTGTCAAATATGTAAACAAATGCATAAAATATACAAAAAATCAGCCCTGAAAGCACCAAAGCGCCACGTCCTGACCAACTGTGATGTCTTCTCTGCCAGCGGCATTCCACCTTGGCCCTGACAGAGCAGTCTGTGATGGCTATGTTCATTGTTCGTGCGACTCAATAGGCAGCACATGGCGTGGGCAGCAGTCAGTAGGGCTAAATTAGAGCCTCTCTGTTCATTCCAGGGATATTTGTGACACATTGACTCATTGGACTCCATATACGTTATCCACTATGGGCAGTATTCCATTGTTTCCATGCATCTGTACAAGGAGAAACACTGAAAATCAACTGTTGCATCACTTTGTTACATAAATCCACGTTTTATTTAGTGGCTTCTCGGCGTCTGCTGAATTAAAAAATGGAGTAACTTGAGTGCATTGCGATAGGCGCTGCCAAACATCTCTATTGTTTTCATCTTGTCGGTGGCAGCCGCCTCTGACAGACAGACAGGCACTGGTTCATAAATCAGTGACCACATCTTTTCCCTCAGGGAGATTCACTGTTGTTTCCCTGGTAACAAGCACCCCCCTCCTTTCACCCTTGGTTCCGCTGGACGGTCCCACGTCTGCTGCAGGGTGGTGACGGCGCTGTTTACACGGCAGAAGTTGATTTCTGGTTCCCACCGAGCCACCAGTGACAACGACGGAGAAGCAGAAAGTGTTTATATTTTATTTGAGGCGAATATGAGCGCGAACAGCGCGTAATAACCGCGTTGTTAACGCCGTGGCCGAGTGCCCCCACCCCCCAAGCCGGGCTTGTTAAACACGTCCTCGAACTGTCAAAATCGCTTGTTGCTTCCTCCCCTAGCCTTAAAAGTAGTTAGCGAGCTAGCGTGTAGCGGCGGGTAGCTCAGCCTTTCACTGAAAACACTCATTCGGAGGGAGAAAAAACAAAAAAAAGTTTGCAGAGAAAACGCCTTTGTTGTGTTTGTGTGTTTTCCTCCCTACCCGAACCGTGGGGGTCCAGAAGATTAGACCAGCCGGGCGGGGAAGCGGCGGCGGCGGCGGCGGCGGCTGAAGTGCAGCTGGATGTGACAGGTTCGTCATCAGGTAAGCGGCAGGTAGCTAGCTTAGCGGCTAACTGCTCCCACCGGCGAAATAACGGCTGCCCGTGGGGCGCGCGAGGCGGCGAGGGAATGCTGACAGCTGCACTCATTGGCTGTCCATCACCGTTACAGCGGTGCTCGGATGTGCTATGCTACCCACTAATCACTGCTAGCTAATGAACACAAGCGAGAGCGCCGACGAGAATCACATTTCGCCTCGTCGCAGTGCCCCCCCCCCAACACACACACACACACACACACACACACACACGTACTTTATTAGCGGATTAATAATGTTAAGAAGTAATAACTCAAGTAATAACATCATTGTTATGCTGTTTACAAATAGACATATATAATGCATAATCAAATGGCTTCACGACGGATTGACTCGTTAGCGTTAATTGCTGGACAAATAAATAAGGGAGAATTAATGAGATGCAAGTGGAGGTGTGATCAGCTGGGGCCCGTACACCTGGGCACGTTTCATGCCTTTTGATCAGGCTGACCCCTGGCTCGCGCACACTAATTGGTCCTGCTGCTAATTGAATTTGGCTTCTCAAAAGTTATTACAGAGAATCGAGCATCGTTGCTTTTTACATCCAATAACCCGAAATAAGGATGCAAAATGAAGCCTTTCATTCATTCGGTTATTCATGGTGTTGCAACAAAAGAATCTGCAGGTAATGAAAAGTTAACTTTGCGTGCTTTTTTTCTCTTTCAACTTTGTTTGCCTTATTTATTCCCAGTCATCAAGCGGACAAAGTGTTTGACAAACAAGCCAGAATGGGTTTCCAGCGGAAGGAAGCACTAGTGTACTCTCTGCTGCTTGATATTTGATTACAGCTAATAATAGAAAAAAGACAGCTGCCTTTTCATTGATCTGTCTACGGTGCCCTATTTCCGATCCCTGCTTTGTTTTCCATGTCCTGCTGTCATGTTTAGCTATACAGTTGTGATAACGGACAACATACGGGGGTATTTTTTCCACACAGGTAGCACCAATCTTTATTTGATGCTAATAGACATCCCTTCCTATTTTTTCTTTACTATCAGCGAGAGAATTCCTAAATCTGGGCGGTCTGTGTGTGAGCTCAGCTATTTGGGGTCAAACAGGACAGGGATAATAAGGGGAGGGGATCCCATGTGGGAAGGAAGTGGCTCGGCTTGTTTGTCTGGCAGGCTTTTGTTTGTTTTCCTGTCGGACAAATCCATTTAGAAGGTAGGCTATCTCAGGTCTGCAGATGGAAATTAGTTATGAGCAGTGCCCGTTATTCAGTTATTCCGTAATTCCATTATTGAGAAGCCAATTAACAAATTGATAAGATGCACAACTGCTACTGATTTGTAGCAGATAAAGCAATGATAAAGATGTGATTTCTTTTTTTTTTGTAGTATTTTCAAGTTGCGTTATGCTGTTGTCATCTTGCAGAATGTTTGTAATGCTCAAATATGAGAAAAATGAGGTGGCACTTCTGGCTGCAGGCACAGCACTCGCCTCTGTATTGCTCCACAGGTGCCCTGTTGGTGCTGTAGATGACGTCAGTGCAGTGTCATTTTCTAAGGTAATCCTCCCAACCTGCACCCCTCCCCCCCGCCCACCACCACCAAACAATCTGGCAAATCTATTTCCCGTGGAGACTATATATTGCCATTTGAGTGCGACTGGAGTTGATAGGTTTGTTTATCACGCACACCTGTTTAACCCACTGGTACCAACGAAACACCGAGGCTGCTGCAACATTCACAGTCTTTGTTTGCAACTTTGTATGAGACGGCGGGATGGAGAGAGAGAGAGAGAGAGAGAGAAAAAGAGACAGACAGACAGACAGACAGACAGAGAGCCGCAGAGAGACAGATGGTACAGCTGTTCTATTGAATCCGGATCGAAAAGTCATGAAGCTGGATCTCTGACTCATCAGTTCTGTGACGCTCCGGCTTCACGGCTCATATGATGCCAAACAGCATGTCATCGACTGGGTGGAGGGTAGCGCCGACAGACCAGCGACAACCGGCATCAGTCCCTGTGAGTGCCAATCCCCCCCTCACGTTCTGATGCTGAATATAAATAGAATAACGCTCAATAGCGGTGTGATTTTCCAGTCCAGTAAATGAATGAGTTAGATTGCAATTGAGCCGAGAGCTCAGGGGGGAATTGAGAGACAAAATGCAGGTGTGGGAAAGAGAGGAGTGTCTGTACGGTGGGTGAGTTCAGAGGATGGATGACGAGAGGAGGCGGTGCGGTCCTTCTTTTTTCCTTGAGTGAGAGAGGCAAGGACAGAGCCCATCATTATGACAAGACAGGACGGAGCTCTTTGATTATTTTTTTACTGCCGCATGGGAAATAAATCATGACTTTCTCTCCATGAATCTGTTGTATTAGTCATCAAGCGGTGCAAGCTGAGACACAGGTCGGGGGACGAAGAAAAACAAACGATCCGACAGCTAGTTTAACCGGGCATGAAATTGGGGAAATACCTCAAAAGATTAGCATTCAGGGGCTGTTACTGTAAGTGCAGTTTTCACCACATCACTCCGTCTACTCCGTTCCAATAGGGAGACAGAGACATTGGTGATTCTGAGTTGCTCTTCCCCTATTGGCAGGAGCTGTTTAGGGGCTGGGCTTTGTCACAGGCTGGTGGGCTGGATTTAGGGGTGTGTGTGTGTGCGCGTGTGCAAGGTGGGGAGGGGAGAGGGGGGGGGGGGGGTTTGGCTGGAAGTGTTTCAGCCAGATAGTTGGAGTAGACACTCTTCTGCTTCCTGCTTGCCTGCCCGCCCGCCTGCCTGCCTCGCGCGCTTGCTCTGTGGCCGAGAGAGAGAGAGAAAGTGAGAGAGAGACATCGCGAGAAAATCCCAGTCTAGGCATGGACCTCCAGCAGCAGCACTCGGCAGCTCGTGAGGAATGACAACAGTTCACATGGTCATTAACTCCAGTTGCTGAGGCGAAAGGGAGAGCGGGGCTGTAGCTTGGTGTCACGCAAGCGCCGGGTGCTTCCTGCGTTCGGGACAGCAGAGCGAGCAACACAGCACAGCCACAGGGAATCGAGGTGGGACAGAGCCGTCATGTCTGATTCTTCATTCATTTATCTTTTAAGATTTTTTTTTCTTCCAGGAGTTTTT
>CAESWR010000871.1:255921-278172 GCA_903171835.1 Mullus surmuletus
GCTGCAGTGTGCTGCATACCAGACTGGGTGGGGAGGGAGGGAGAGGGAATGTTTTATCTGTGCAAGAGCAAGGCAGAAAAAAAGCGAGGGAGAAATATAGAGAGCGTGGGAGAAATGCAGCCACACAGTGAGTACCCTCATTGCAGTTTCCAGCTCTGTAATGGACTTGTGTTTCAACTCCTAAGAGAGAGCAGGGGCATTATCACAGCAGTTGACTTGCTCCTTACTCCGTGCAAATGTCAGGAGCTCCTTTTTTTGCCACACAGGTTCCATATTCTTCACTCTCTGGAGAAAAAAACACTTCCCATACTTTGTGGCCTGTCATTGCTTTCTTTGTGTAGTTCTCAAAGGTTTTTTTTCACCTGCTTATAACTGTTGTGCAAATCATTTGGCCATGGGCAGGGACTGCCTGCGTGGAACTGGGAGTGATGTTTCAACACCCTTTTTTGTGTGTAGACACAAATAGCTGATGGCCTGAATGAGTCGGGAATTCACAGATCTAATAAGACTCACATTGATAATTAACCTCTCGTGTTAAATGGGGGCATCGTTGACATGTTCCTCGCTTTCCGCTGTCCATCTAGATTTAGCTCTAGACAGAGGGCCTGGTTGCGGTCAAGCAGTTGAACGTTGTTGCCTGCGTGGCAAAGGCCAGGGGGTGCTGTCACACGTCTGGCCGCGGATCAAGGGGAAGTGGGTGTTTTCTAAAATGGAACATCAGTTCAGCCTTTCCTGTTGGGCGAGGAATGGGATAATTCTTTACAGCAAGACCCCGTCAGACAGAAACCCCCCCTTTTACCATATCAACTCTCATGCAATTTGTACCTTGCAATGGTATTAAAAGGATTTAGTGGTTGGTGGGGTTTTCAGACATCCCCAGCATGACGGAGCTTGTCTGATTGCACTGTGACATAATTTTGCTGAATCATTGAGCTTGTAAATGCTGTAATTGGAAGGCTGAAGACTCCCGTGCATTTGATGTCTTAGCCTGTAATATTTCATTGTACAAGAGCTAGTATTTTCTTGGGGTTGATATCTGCTTATTGACAGAGAAGTATCACTGAAACTTATCACAACGATTACAACTGGCTTAAGAGCTGCAGCTCTTGAAATTGAAATTGCAGTTAAGAGTCAAATCGTGCAGATGTATTTTATTAAGTAAGCCCAGGCGTTTGCTAATCATCATGTTTATTTCAACAGTGCCGTTCACCTCTGGCTGCAAACTATACTGTAATTAAAGGATGACTTGTCTCAGCCCCATGGCTAAGCAGAGGCTAGACAAGATCACACAAAAACAAGTCCATCATGATTCATATTTATTACTGATGCTGGAGCTCTCCTTCTCTTGCCTCTCTCCATGGTATAGAATCTTGGCAAGCGATATAGAGAGGAAGGTCATGTGCTCTGAAGAAGAGAAAGCCTATGCCCATATCATGAGCGGGACCATTTGGGTCACTGTGGTTTAGCTAAGGCTATTACGATATGGGGCACATCTATCTGCTGACTCAGTGAAACGCTTCTTGTGTTGCCTCTGAACAGTAGCTTAGCCCCAGTATAGCCTCCGCTGAGCTCACTCACCCGTCCTTATCGCTAATGGTACTTGATAATATTGAACTTGAGGAGCTGTAGCTTATGCCAAAGACAATTTCATAAGCGTCATATCGTCCATAGTATTAAACAGAAATTAGGCTGCAGGCTGTGGCCCTACGCTGATCCACTCTGGAAGAGGCAAAGGAACATTTTGCAAGTGAATGGGCCTGTGATGTCACCCTGACAGCTAGGTAGGAACAAGGGGATATTATGATAAAAACCTATGCTATAAGGCTTACTCGTTTTCCATTACTCACGGTAATATTTTCCTATTTCTGCCCTACAATGAGGTCCACTTTTCACCACCATAAAAAACCTTGAGTGCCTCTTCCTCTCGCCCATGCAAATGATCATACAGCTGTGGTTAGAGCGCAACAAATGGAAATCTAGCCACTCTGGTACCCCTCTCATGTGACTCTGTGTTGAAGCCATTTTGTATCTCTACTTCATTTTGCTGGCAACACCTGGCCACGTCCTCCACAGTCAACATTGTCCCAAGGCTTACGACCAATGGAAACAGGTAGCTTATCATCTCTGCTGAACAAATACAAGCAGCTAAGATAAACTGCAACACGCCAGCCAGAGTGCACAGATACCAGACTAATGGGTTACATACGTGGTATTCAGAGGTCAAGCCAATGACTTTCACTCGAGACGCCCCATTCCCGCTGACTCTCATTCAATTAAGCAGACTGAGTAAGATAATGCCCCTGCCAGCTGGCCTTAGTAAGCGTCGGTAATCCATAAAGTCTAGTACTGTGGTGCTTGTCTTCACATTTCTGCCCTGCTTTATCAGGTCACCCAGTCCGGCGGGTGTTTGTACTGAGGATACAGAGGGGACATTATATTTTGACATGAAACAATGGTTTTGGTTTGTTTTTAAAAAATAATTTGCTCAGGTCGGCTGCTATACAATATAATATATCTAGTATGATTTGGATAGTATTGGCAATATCATGTCATACTACTGACCTACCATGAAGGGTCAAAGTAAAGGTTCCTGGGGATGTCTTCCTTCTTGCTTACCATCTGTTCTTCCCCTCCTTTACAGTAGCATTTTGCTTGCAAAACAATAGCTAAGCTCAGCGTAAACTCAGCCAGGCTGCATGGTGAACTCAATCTAGTCCATATCAACAGACCTGGCAAATATTACAAAACCATAACTGCTATGGGTAGGCACAGGCACAGTATGGGATGTTGTTATAGCTGAAGTAGCGGTTTTCTCCCCAGAATGGCAATTTTCTTTTCAGCAGGGAAAAAAAAAAAGTCTAAAAAGCGTCAGCCATCGTCAAATTTGTTAGAAATTGGCACTATATAAATGAAATTGAAATGAGTGGTACTGTGTGGAGCTTTTAGTGCATATTGGCATGAAAAGAAAGTGAAAATACACGATTAAAAAATTGTTAAAATTGTAAAATATTTTTTGGGTGCCCCACATAACTTTTTGTGACAAAACACTGTATGAACATTGCTAGTTGAGTTTCCTCTGAGCATTTTCACACATTTCACACAACTCTGATCCACTTGTCAACCCTTTCAAATTTTATAAAAAATGTGACAACTATAAACCAATGTTCCCCTCAAGAAAATAATTTGAGAAAAGAAAAGAGCGATAGCCATACTTCCAAACCATTATAGCACAACTTGTTCCATCATTTTAGGCCAAGTCATTTCAGCGAGAAATGGCACCATTGTCCCTTCACATATCCTGACAAAGTATGTTACCCTGATCACAGGCTCTTTATGAGTTCTAAAAATAAGCAGGGATTAATTGTTAAAGGTCAGATCTGACATGATTCTTACCTGACGGTCTCTTCTGCTGCGATTGACTCCTTCCCTGGGGAGATTGTTCGAAATTAAATCCTGCCTTGGAGAGTGAAGCCTGGGCAACAGTATGATCATGCCTAGAAGCTTCTCATCTTAACATGAGCAGCATTAAAGTGGGACAATATAATGAGCTAGACAATGGTCTGGATTCATGAGCTTGGAATGGCATAGTTTTGGATGGCAATTTTTGTATGGAAATGTCTAGCCACCTGTTGTGTCAGTGAAAGTATTATTCCACAACACAGCAAACAAAAAAAAACTCAGGTCAGATATCTGTAAGACTATTTTTATGTGTTGATTTGTCCCCTTTTGATACCTGACACTGCATGACGGACCTAGATTTTACAGCATGAGGAAAAAAACACTTTGCTTAACCCAGATCTGATATGACCTATGAAACTACTACTTTGCCTGGCAGTTGATGTCTATTCAGGAATTTTGAAAGGTAGTTCTAACATTGCATACATGGATAGAGAACAAGTTTCAACTTGCCTTCATTAACAGTAGCTTATAGGTATTTGCCTTTTGAGGGTTTTTCATAATTTTGTCCATAACCCCGGTGGAGGTTTAGGAGCAGTGTTGACTCCAAAAACCCTGTCTGTTTTCCAATGACAACTTTTTATGTTTACAAGGAGAATCTTTTAACTTGAGCTGTAGGTTTTCATGACCTTTCTTCATCTCCTCCCTCAGTCTGGTGTCCCCAGCCCCCTTTTCCTGCCCCCGGTTTGCAGGAAAACATTTCCAGATGTGCCAACGAAAGCCTGCACAGTAGCTTGGTAATGGATTTCGTATGCTCAAGATAAAGGTCACTTCCTCGGATTGTAGTTCCACCAATTGCGCCCCCCTACCCCCTTCTGGGACGACAACCAGAAACAGGCACCAGTGTCCTTACAGGGGGCAATGTACACACTCTCCCCCATGATTGTAAATTGACAGGCTGCTGTCAATGAGGTGCTATATAAATGGGACAGTGGAAGACCAGTGAATATCGCACGACACTGGGCAGTGTCATAATCGTGTCTGGCACTGGCATATGCATCTGTCTCGGTCGCTCTTTGGCTGTTGGACGGCTGCCCGGAATAGTGCTGTGCTGGGCGGTTTTCTATTGGCTACACGGTCCCACGGTGCATGGTTCTACAGGGTGGGTTGGACCCCAGGGCTTTTTTTCTATCTCTGACTCTATGCTCTTGTCCACTGTTTCATAGCAGAGAGCCGCTTGCCATTCTCTGCTTTGTATGCAATATGTCAGAGAGCCGGTGGGCCTGTAATCACCCCTGTACAACAGCACACAAAGGTGATTGAGGGACTTATACTCAAGTGGTTTTTGAATAACCTCGCAAGTGCCTTTTCTCTGGTTCATCAGTATTGTGCCATTTAGATGTAGCATCCCTCAGGTGCATTAACGCCTGTTCGATAAACTATTGTCTTGCTATTTTTATGATTCTGACTGTTTGTTTCTCATCTGTCTCTCCTTGCCATTTCAGATTACTGACAGAAAGTGCCTTGTGAGACAACATCCCTACTTGAAGATCCCTGGGCACTTTTGAGGAGCTCCAGATATCTGCCTCTGCAGTCGGGACTGGATATAGCTCAGGCACAAACTGCCCTGACACTCCGTTTGTCTTTGCCTGTGCTCTGTGTGAAGAAACCCCGAGTGAAGAGAAGGAGTTGCTGCATCGCTGGCCGAGGTGCCAAAACTCGGAAAGAGGAGGACATTTAAAACAATAGAAAGTTGCATACCTGTTTTGTCCTAAACTGTGCCATTGTACTTCAAAATAGCTCTTTCTCCTGTGCCCCAACATTTGCCCTTGCACAGATACAATTGCTCACACAAGGACATTTTGGGGAGAATCAGTAGAGCTGGTCTCCGAGCATGCCCCCTCTGCCTTGTCAGAGGTCTGCACCTGAGACTCAGTGATTGATGAAGAATTAGCAGTTTGACTGACAAACTCCCATGGTCTGCTCACAAAGACTTAATCAGTCCATTACCTCCAAATTTCCTGTCCGCAAATCTTGTCCACTGACCCGCAGCACATCTTTTTTAGCTTTATACATGTGCCACCAATTTTAACTGTTTTGTTTTTTAACCGGAACACTTTGTAACATCTCCTCTCAAAGGATAGCCTCTTCTTTCAACTAAGTGGCTCCATTCCACCCTGGCCAGCGCTGCTGACATGGCTCTAAACATTGCCTCGATACGTGACACAAAATGGCTGACCCTGGAAGTGTGTCGGCAGTTTCAGAGAGGGACTTGTTCGCGCAGCGATGAGGAATGCAAGTTTGCCCACCCACCCAAAAGCTGCCAGGTGGAGAACGGAAGGGTGATCGCCTGTTTTGACTCGTTAAAGGTAAAGACAGCAGTTTTTTTCTTTTTCTTTCTTCCTTCATTATTTTATTTAATTCACAGTGATCATAAAATTCTTTCCTCTAAACCTCTTCATTAAGCTACTCTGTTATTGTGAATCTCTGGCATGCAAGTCAGCCTGCAAAAAGCTTGATGTTTTTATTTTCGCCAGTATACTTCGCTTTACGCATCCCGATGGGACTGTCAAAGAATGCAAGGCAAACATGAATAATTGGATTACATCTCCGCAGTCCTAATATAGCGCCTGATGTAAAATGTTACAGCTTTGTGGTTCCTAATGGTTCGTGGGTGTAGGTTGTCTGCTCAAATTAGCATGTGTGTCAGGTCTCAGCCCTGCGCTGCAGTTAGCAGCCCAGACTGACCTATGAAGCTAAAGGCCAGAGAGGTCTGTTGTCATGTCGCAGTCACCACAGGTGTGTTGCTCTGTTTGTGCGTACACTTGCTTTTTTAATACGGTAAGTTCTTCTAATGTTACCATGCCTTGTCCATCATCTGTGCTTGGAAGCGAACATCCGATCGCCTTAAGTCATTCCAGGGCTTCTATTCCTGGTTTCAAGACAGCTGTCACACACAAATAACAAACAACATAAACAGCCAGAGTTTATTTTGTAATGTTGATTCTCCCAGATCTTAGACAAGGGACATGTATTGCCCCCTCAGGATCAGAGTTATGTACTTTTCATCGCCATGAGACCAAACCAATCTCAGCTGTCTGATTGGATAAACTTTTTTAATGTTATTTACAACATTAGGAAATCTAGATGATTCCTGAGTCACATTGAACTACTTTGAATTGGCTTCATGGATTTATTGCAGTTGATACATTTATTATCACATTGTTTGTTCTTTTTGTGGCAAAATGTCTGATTAGTTTAACACTACACCCTTTGAGAGTCTCCCCAATTATAACAAGGTCACCTCACACAAGCCCCCACATGCTGCAAATAAGATTGCATCCGAGAGCAACCCATTATTTTCAAGCTGTGTGGGAAAAAAACAGCTGTGACAATGATAAATAGCCAAAGAAACTAGAGCAGAACACTGGGAGTATGAGGAGTTTGTCTTATTTTTCTTCCCCTAACTATGGACTGTAGCAGCATTTTACATACGCAGCACTGCAGTCTGGAGTTTGTTTTTCACCTTCTGAAAACTGAAAATTCCGTGCAACTTTACTAATGAAAGATACTGGAGTTTGTGTAATTTTTTCAATCCAATACATCTTTATTTACCGGACAATATCATTCATTTTCACTCAAAGTAACATTGTCACCCATCTCTCCTGTAAACACATGCCAACCATGCCTTGCATTTTCCTGGACTCCAGTTGGATTAACATCTTTAGAGTATAAAAGTGACCTCATTACAAGATGCTCTTGGCCAATTATTTATTTACCACTATGATAATAAGCCATGTTGATTGGGTTATCAACTGTTTGGCCAGCTTGCGGTAAGGGTGATAAGGGTTATTGCTTGCTGTCAGCCACTGACTGACACTCCTCAGTCGCCAGATTTTGTGAGTCATCAGGGTTTGATGACCAACAGCTGACTCCTATTGGTAGTGATTTGTTGCCGCTCCCTGAAATTCATCCTCCTCACATGACAAGAATTCGCTTTTCTCGTAAAAAAAAGTTTGACCTATCATAAATGGGGCCAGAATGAAACCAGCGCTGTCATTCAAAAAAATTAATTTAATCTCCCCCTTTTCAGTTTTTCTTTGATCAAAGGAGTTTGTCCCTGGAAGCACAGAGGGTTACTTATCATTCAACCCCTGTTACATGGGTTTCACAATGAGTAACGCACTCTCAGCATTACCATTGTGATTACCACCACCCATGGTCCACCTTGATGATCACGTCCAGGAAGAAATTTTGTGCCATGAGCAATAAGACCTGCTCTGTTGTTTTTAGCCGACTGCCTGTGTTTCACAGGGGACGAAGGGATTCTGACAGCTTTTTAGTAATAGTTCAGCGGGGTTCACTGGCCTCCTGAGCATCTTCGTGGCAGCTGCACAGCTGCTGTCAGCATAATGTGTTGAACTCTCCGGGTTAGTTCGGGGTGCCCCAGACTCAATGTATAGGCACCTCCATCAGGGGGTTTGCAAAAGATACTCCATATGAGTCCATGGTGAAGTTATGCCCTGTGGACATGCCACAGCTGCTGGCATGTTTATTTGTATGCTGCCTGTAATACATGATGCTTATATTGTTGATTTGTACCATTACTGATTTTCTTGTTCCTTGTTGATTTTTGATTGTTCAGATTTCTTTCAGTCAATTTTTTTTCATAGTCCTCCTAAAGACTGAACGCTGGACTGACTCAACCTCATGACATTGTTTTGGGCAAGAGATTTCTCTGTTAAGATCTCCAACAGTCATATGATTCCACCTTGTACTGATGCCTGCCTGGATTTTCAAAGGATGTGCAGTACAGTCTTTTCAAGATAAGGCTCTTGCTCTTTGATTTTTCTGTTTGTGTATTTTTTACATTCTCTTTATTTCCCCAAATCATCCTTGGATTACACACGTTTGTTAATGTGCGCTCCATGGCTGTGGCTTCCTCTACGTTGGATTTTTTCAGTGTTTATTGTAAGCTGCTCTATCAGTAAAATCCATCTAAATTGTTAAATACATAGACAGATCTGTCTCTAATTGCGGCCACTGTGTCTCTTTCTCTTGTCCTCCATTTACCGAACTACCCTGAGACAAACACAGAATATAAGATTCTCTGTACTTTTAAACTCCAGCTCGCCCCCCTCTCTCGCACAAACTTTCCTCGTGACAGCTGAGAGAATGAATGCTTTATTATGCATTAGGAAATGTGTTTTGCTCCACGGCAGGCTTATTTCCACCCCATTATGCCCGTATCGTCTTCCTGAGTCTTCTCAGATCTGATAGGGACACTGGAGTTGTGTGCCTCTCGGCATGACTTGGCCTGTGATCAGAGGGGTCCTTTTCACAAACATGTGAAAGGTAAAGCAGGGGAGAGGAGCAGCGGCGTTCTCAGTTGCACTTCTTGTGCGCAAGAACACAAAGTCAATGTAGAAATCTTTTGACTGTTGGACTCATTCTGTTTCTTTCCATTGCACCGAGGATGCGTTTAGAATTATTTTGACATTATTTCTCATCTTTATTCACTCTGTGACTTTTTTCCCTACAATTTGGAGATATTCTTGGCTGAATCAAATCATAAATAAGTGTATTTTATTTGATGATTAGATTGTATAAATTATTGGTTTCTCTGAGCAGTGAGCTAGCTTATGAAAGGTGTTAATTATTTTTAACACAATGTGGAGGGACTATTCATGGAGGCTGCTGTCAATGCTTATTGAAAGAAGTAGATATTAGATAAGTGCCTCATATATCTTTTTTATGATATAAATTACAAATGAGGGATAATTCAGTTAGCCCTCCCCCTAACCTGTGTACGGATCCGTCTATATTAATCACAGCAGTAGAGCAGCCTGTCCTTCATCCAGACAAGGCAGGAGGTGTTGTTGTATTTGGAAGCAGCCAAACACTGCACGAGGAGCAACCTGCAGAGGCAACGGTGATGGAAATACCTTGCTTTGCATTTTCTGCGAGTGTGCTTTGCATGAATGTTGAGTATGAATCGCTCCAGCTATCTCGATCACAAACATTGCAATGTCCCAACTCTGCAGTGCTGCTCTCAGCATTTCTATAGTGTGATGTTGAAGGGATTATATATAATATGTACATATACATATGTATATATATATTTGTCCCCCCTGACTATAATGTGGGCTTTAGTATTGCAGTTTCTCAATGCTACATTTGTCATTTCTCCAAATAGGACATGCTGCTTCATCTCTGTCCAAAGCTGTGAACACATTTGGTTGGCAGACATAAGATAGCTTACCAAGTATCTTTTATTTCCATTGAGACATGACATGAAAATTGGACAGCAGTGACCTTGACAAGAAGCGATTCAGCCTTCCACCTCAGATTTCAAGCATGATTCTGGTCACCGTGGCGAACGAATAAATCAGGTAGTATTTTGTCTCGTGCCAACCCATGTTTTCCTTCTGTATCTTGATTGAAGAACAGTGCGGACAGGTTCAGAAGATGCCAAGATAAAAAGACACATCAGTGCCTTGTCAGGATGCAGATGGTTGCTGAAACAGCATCACAACAGTAGAAGACTTCCCGTCAGCAGTTAGGTGGTTTGAAGATTCAGAGACAAGCACCCGAGCAGCTTTTCTTACCACTCGATTGGATTACATAAAGATGGCGTCATTTTTGGAGTGGAATCTTGTTCCTCGCAACTTTTAATGTCTTTCGCAGCAAAAGATGATGGGGAATCAATGCAGGGAAGCACCGTGTCATCAGCAGCTTTGTGAGTGATGTCGTGGATGAAGCCTTTCATACTTGTTGAGTTGTGGCCATGGAAACTGTGACTTTGCAATGGCAGGAAGGCAGGGGTGTGGGGGGTTGAAGGAGAGAAAACCTAGCACTAATGGAGTAAGTGCAATCACACTGGTCATGTGATGATGTCACATTGGCTGCACCTCTGACAGTAGCCTTTTGTTAGTGTGACTCCACCGCGTTTCCAATGTTTCTTTTTCCATGGACCTTAGTGTCTGCTGGTTTTGTTTTTCTGCTATAAAATGTTTAAATCCAGGGCCTTTAGTCTTACTTTATATTCAATATTCATAAGAAATTCACACAGAAATTAAGATTTTATATCTTTTTACACAACAGTAAATAGATTTCAGTCATATATATGAAACCCTGTCAATGTGCCATCTTTGTGTCATTATTCTGGCCTGCTGTTGCCCCTTTTTAGACTTCACATCCAGTTCGCACATGCTGAACTGGGGACTGATCATGTTTCATGGAAGCTAAAGTCAAAAAAGGGAAGTGTTGAGGCAACAAACAATAGCAGCCTCTCTCAGGTGTGTGGAGAGTTTTCGTATTTGGATCAGAGGCTGGTTGCAGTCCCCCTGGGGGGGAGGTGTCCTGGTTTCCCTCGACTTGTAAGAACATCTTAATCTGGACATTGCTTAAAAGGAGTAAAAGTGTTTTTTTTTTCCCCTGGCTTTTGTGCACAGCGTTAGTGTAGGAGGTAAGTAGAATTGCCCAGGACCATTAAATAAGTGAAGAAGAGAGTACAGGAAGAAGGTATTGCAGCTGAGAGAAAGATTGAAGGCAAGAGATGACTTGAATGCAGGTACGGAAAACTGGAGGACTTTCCTGTCCTGTGCGACATGGAAACCAGGATGCCATTTTTAAACCAATTATCAAAGATTGTTATTAAGATTCAGTGGGAAATTGTCCTTGACCTTGAGTTAATCTTTGCATCCTCGTACCCATCCTTCATCGCTCACTATGGGGTTTACCCCACCCTGTGAAACTTACCGACCCAGGGGAGACAGATAACACTTAGCAAAGCCTGAATGATAACAGATTTATTTTTTAGAGATTGCTCTGATAACCTTATCTTAACCGGTATGTGCCCAGTCTGGATTCATTTCATGTGCATTTTTTAAGAAGCCTCAATGAACCTCAACGTTATGGCCAATGCCGCCCCCCCCCACCCCCGTTTAAAAAGATGGGCCCGACTGCATTCCTCAGCGTAATCCTCCTGAACTGGGCCACACCCTGGGCAGAGAAAACATGTGGAGGGAATGTATGCGGCGCAGCGAGAGCCGGTGTTCCCCTGGGGTCATTCACACAGACACAATGAGGCACTGACTTGAGCTTAACACGGAAGGCTGCAGTGGACGCGGCATGCTTTGATGAGCCCCAAGGAGTCCCTCACCTCTGCAGCTCCATAAGCAGGCTTCCTCATACGCACACACGAGGCCCTATCTGGCTGATCCGGGGGGGGAAAAAACCCTCCAAAGATAGAAGATAACAACGAGGAGGAAGTCACACCAGCTCATGGTTTAGTCTCATGACCCAGCTGGTTAGTCAGTCCCATCTCAAGGATGTCGCCCTGGAACATTCTAATAAAAAACCTTAGAAAATGTTTTATTTTGAGGAGGGAAATCAGTCACTTGGCACTGCAGTAGATGTATAGAAAATGTATCTTCTTATTTTTACTATCTCAGTGTGTATTACCATCGGTCTAAGTGATTTGTCATGTTACTACAGCAAGAATGCGTTGCGATTCTTGATGAATTTTTCTGCACGAATGAATCATTTCCTTGTCATCAATTTATTTAACAATGACTGACAAAAACAAACAACCAACAAAAAAAGGAGAAAAAAAACCAAAAAAAAGAATTGAATTGAGGAGGGAACCAAACACACAACAACAAAATACCAAAAAGCTCCTGCTTGCGTCGAAATAAAATAAAGTATTCCGTGGTCGAAGTCCAAGCATCCTGCACATTTTTAGTCTATATTTTCAGTCAGGGGGCACCCACGCAAACACGTGTATTATCCCAAACTTTTCTTGAAGGCATCTCTCATATTGCATTATTTATTCATTTATTCATTCAAGAATGTGTTGTTGTCTTTGAGAACTGTCAGAATCAAAATATAAAACAGAACTAAGTCAGACAAAACATTCCATCTTATCGAGCTTCAAGCTATTTTAATGTTTAAATACATAATGGCGTTAACATTTTCAATAATAAGTGAAATTGTGGGTTTAGTGCCATAATTTCCTGTGTATTCAGGCTTTCAGAGTATCACTCAGAGACCATAGAAGAGTTCCACCGCGGGCCTTACACTTACAGATGCCAAGCGATCTGCCCACATGCTACACTGCTCTAAACTTGAACTCAATCACATCTCCTCTATAAAACAGAGAATATACGGTGCCATTCTCGCTCATGTCAGATTGAATAGTAGGTGTTCATCACCCAGTGAGCCGCCTGCAACATGATGGAGAGCACAGAAAATCTGTCCATCTGCTGTACCAATGTCTCACCTGGTCTGATTCCACCCACTTCTCTGACTCATCCTCTTTTTCCATCTCTCTCCACTGCCCACAGTGCTGATAAAGTGATAAATTTTCTGCACCCTGACCCAGCCCCCATCCTCGATGGCAACTTAAATCAGCGCTGCAGAATCAATGCCATCCTCACATTTGGTGATTTCAAAGCCAGCTGGACCGAAACTCCCTGACTGCTGCAGTAGTCACTGCAGTTGCACGGACCCCTGCAGTAAAACTGTAAGCAGATCTATGGCGAGCTGGGCAGGCGGCTTGCTGTGTTCTTGACCTTTAATATTGTTCTCATCAATTATGGATGCTTAGTTTCGTCATCACTAATCAGACAGACTCAGGTTGCCCTAATCTAATCTTTTCAGTCTGCTTTACTCAGTCAAATGTGCTTTCTGGATGTATTAGGAAAAAAAATGCACATGATATTTGGAAAATCAACCGCATCAACATTTTTTCTTCCCCAGACATGCCTGACGTGAGCTCCAGTGTCGTGTGTAGCCAACCTACTGAAGCATATGGTGTGTGCTGCGGCCTATACTAAACATAGAAATAAATCGCCGCTCAAGACTGCTCCCTCTAGACTTCTTTTCTCCTCTGATTATAAAATTTAAACTTGCAAAGACACAGAGCGCAAGCTGGTGATGAATTCCCACCCATTCATCACCAGCTTACACACACACACACACACACACACACGCACACACACACGCACACGCACACACACATATACATACACACACACACACACACCTAGGGAGCTACAAACAGTTCAACAGACAAGCCCAGCTGTCTCCCAGGGGCTGGCACTTATAATGAGACAGAGATCTTCTTAATTGGCTCCATCTAATGAGGTAACAGAAATGCAGTCTTAAGGGGACCTACACCAGAATGGGTTCTATTCAGGTTTTTTTTGTCTAAATAACTATTGGTCTGTGTCAAACAAGCTGTTGTGAACCAGGCCTAGCATGACATCCCTTTCCCATGTGACAATGTGTCAGTGGTAAGAATGTGTAAGCCTATATTATCAAAATAATTCTTTATTAATTGAGGGAGGAGTACAAACTGCACTGACAGTGACCGGCATCTGCCTGCCATTTCAAGAATAATGCACTCTGTGAAAAATCCGCCCCACGACACAGACTCATACGCTTCTTGGACATTAGAAGCGGCGATGATAGACTCTGCTGCAGTGGGAAAGTGGAGCCTATTGTAATTTCATTCAGAGCTCTATCTGCTCTGCTGCAAGTACTGATGACAGCATACTCGTTTTAAATTCTAATGTGCAGGTTCGCTGTGCATATTTTTTTTTTAAAAAGCAGTCTGATGCTTCAGTAGAATAAAGAAATGCAGCTATTGTCTGAGCACTCAAAACAATGCTGTTGCTGCAAGAAAATCTGTGTGACTCTTCATTCAGCACCAAACCAAATTCTCTAAAACATCAGGCTTAATAAGATGGAGTGTCACTACTGCAAATTGGGGTAATTTGATGGCGTTTGCTGAGTTGAAATCCATGAGTCAGTGCAAATGACTCTTGTGTGAGTGTGTGAAACGCTCACAGCTGTCTAGTTGGAGCTGGGTATCATTTACATACCAACATAAGCTAATTCACATTTGCTGTGGCTTCAGTTGAGCTTCTTCATATTTTTAATATTTGACATTTTTTTATAATAACACTTGAACAATCTATTATGAAGACATACTGTCAAAGCTTTTTAATATCTCTTGATACCCCCAAAACATTCACAGAAATGTATACCATTCTTTTTGGGGCGTATTATTTGCATCGCACCCTTCCCCTTTTCACTCACAGTGCAGGGTGGCCATACCATAAAGGTTAACTTTGGGTCACAGCAACTATCTGTGTGTGTGTGTGTGTGTGTGCGTGCGTGTGTGTGCGTGCGTGTTTGTGCGTGTGTGTGTGTGTGTGCCTCCCCATGCAACCCGGAGGGGGGCACACACACAAAGTTCACAGACGAAAGTGAGATGGCCAATTTCACACCCAGCAGATGCCTGCACCAGTGACCCACGGCGACAGGTGGAGGACACTAATTGGCAGCAAGAACTTTCACAGAGTGGGGTAAACCCCATAGTGAGTGATGAAGGATGGGGACGTGGATGCAAACCATTAAAATATACATTGGAGGAGAAGGTCTAATGGTTGCATGTTCCCGCTCTGTTTTGGAAGGAAAGGCATCTCATGGCTGATAAACACGTTGCCTCTGAAAACATTTCCATACAGCTCTTGCCCTCTCTTTTTGGCTGCAGCTCACTCTCCGGAAAACCAGACAAAGAGCCGCACAAAGATGATAGAAGAGCGAGATCGATGCGTGCCCCAGTCCGACGATTTTAAGATAAACAGCCTTTCAGCTCCGTTCTTTGTTTTGAGTCAATGTACACTGGTTTATTGATCCCATATCTGACCAAAGGGCACTTGAAACTTTTACCGGGCATAAGGGCCAGTTTGGCCTTCCCTCCGTGTCCTCGACCTTTGGAGGAACTGTTTTCGACATCTTTGTTTGCTTCAGGGCGCCTTCGCTCCACCAGAGAGAAGCCGTCCTCGGGGGCCTCATCATCGCGACAGAAAACACAACACGCCGATCCAGATGAGGCTGTATTCCCCTTTGGTGTGTCAAAATTGCACAAGCCCCTGTTTTCAAAAGTGTAATCTGCTCATTTTTAGGCCGTCAGGAGGCCACAGTGCATGTAAATACCCAATCTTTAAGCCTGAAATCAGAATTCCAACCTTGATTAGGGCATCATACGTAAAATAACAGAGAGGCTTGTAAAATCCTAGAAGACTAATAGGGCTCTCGGTTTGAATCATAAAAGCTACACCTCTCAACTTTCTTTTGTCAGCAGCTGAAGCTTTAATCTCCAAACTGGGGAGTAAGCAGCCATACAATGTTTCGGTCTCTATCTGCTGAGTGTGTTAGAAAGGGGCTTTGATGAATAGATCTGCTCTCTCCCTTCCATCTCATTATCCTCCTTTATCTGTTTTATGGATTTACACAACTCTTCAACACACTCTGATATGCGTTCCATTTTGACAGCGCAGCCTTGTCTCTTTTTTTTTTCTCCCTCTCCTCCTATGTTATTGTTTGTTTAATTTGTCTCGTTAGAAGTCTTGGTGGGTTTGTGCTATTTTTGGAGTGGTCGCTGCCTTGATCACCGGAGAGTGTCTGAAGCCGAGATGTCCGCTCGTAGAAAAAAAGTGTAGAAATAAAATAGGGCCCCATCGTTCTGTTTCTGTTTCCTCTTGGGTCCGTGGCACAGTTCTCTCAAAGTAGGCCATCAACATACGTAGCCTATTTCTATGAAGTGATTTCACTGGTGTGGCCGGTCGCTCCGAGTTCCATTCTAGCTGTTGGTGAAAGGCGGACAAACTGTATGCTCTCAGCGCAGCGAAACGACAGCCTGTTGAAAGCGTACTAATGCTCTAGTCTGTTTGCTGTTGCTCGTCTATCAGCGGACAAAGAGGTGGCATTGTCGTTGCTGAGCCTTAATTCAGGGTGTGTGTTTATCAAGGTGTGGGGGTCTGTTTCGTCACCACAACTTTGCTACACGAGCAAATCAAGCGTTTCCAGCGCTTTGTGTGTGTGTGTGTGTGTGTGTAGATTAGAGGAGCTCTGGATGGTGGGTTTCATGTCTCAGCAGGTCACAGATGATCAGATTATCTGAAGCAGGGCTCTAGCTGGATTAGCCGCAGGGCCCAGGACTCGGCAGGTGCCTCACAACAGTGCTATCACTGCCACGGCACTTTGACCATCACCCCATCCACCAACCACCCCCCCTTTACAAAACTGTCACATATAGACCGCATGTGTAGTGGCTCTAATTGTGTTTTAATCTCCTTTTTGTCAGAATCCTTCAAGCATGGCAGATGAACAAATATGCGTTCGATAAACCTGCACAATATATATATTTTCTAGCTCTTAAAGCTGCATTGCCTGAGCATGTTCATGAGTGGGGAAATACCTTAATCATTTCACAGAGAGGATTTAGTGAAGAAGATTTGTGCAGCTCCACTTAATTCATGGCCTTGGAGTTACATTTCAGGGCATTTAAAAAATGCGGATTCCCCTCCCCTCCCTACAGTCTGCGGTCTGACAGTGCTGGTGCTGCATGGTGACAACACAAGCATGTGATTTTCAGCTGATACACATCATTCTACATCTCTTGGAAGTTGGTGCTCCGACTCCACTGATTTCCAAGTTGTGGATAAATGAGATCAATGTGTGCATTTAGTTGCCAGAGATACCAGGAGGTGGACACATGAGCCTGAGGGACGGCCTTTATTACACATCTCAGCTGGAAGGCAGAAAATGATTCCTTCCATCCATCTCTGGACAAACTGCACAAAAAAATTCTCACCTTTATTCCTCTGTGTCTGTGTGTGTCTCCTCAGATCCTCCGCTCTAATCTCACGCATGTTGGCGTCAGTGCTCCTCCATCTGTGAGATTACAGCCAGTGAAACAAAGGCACTTAATTACTGCTGAGGCAATGCCGTTTAACGCGTGTTGTGTCTGTTAGCTGCGCAAAAAGAAAGCTGACTATTGTTTGTAAATTACCTGTTCCTTCTGCATTGAGGGATAATTTCTTGTTTGTATTTGTTTCACATGATTATTACTTGCATGTAGAGGAATAGCTGCTGTTTGTGCATTTACCTAGTGTAGGGGAGCAGATATGCACTGGGGGCATATAGGGACTTGTTCACTGTTTATCACGGATTTCACTCTCCATTGCCACATCTAAATGTAAGCAGAAAGCTTTTGGCTATTATTTCGTAATGGATTTTTGGTGTTTCAGGGGCCTCTTCTGCTTCAAACGGATCCATTAGTCCAAAACTGATCCATTTGAGCTCCAAAACAAAACAGGATCTTTAAGAGGGAGCAAATTTTGGGGGGGTTAAGGATGAAGGGAAACCTTGTCCGTGTGCATCCAGCGCCTCACCACTTTACTGAGTCCTGGGATCACTGGGTCTGTCCCGGGTGTACGTCCTGTTGTCGTCTTGTAGCCCAGAGCTTTGGCCAAAGTGGTTTTTGAGTTTCTCTCAGGTTGACCCATAGACAGTTGTTAGTGCCCCCTGGAAAAGAAATCCCCTCTGACAAAACCATGTGGCGACCAAGAGGAGACCATTTTTTTCATGCCGACATTGAAGAAAATATTAAGGCCAAGTGGAGAAAGGGAGGGAAATGAGATCATTCACGGCTCAGTTTCGGCAGGTATCGAGACACTCTTATTTGGATATTTGTAGGATTTGTGGAATGAGCTGCTAAATGACAGAGCGTTCCTTGCTGGGTGGAAATGGCAAATAAGGCCGCAAAAGGGAAAGAGACAAGAAAGAGATCCGAGGCAACGGCGGGAGACAAAAGAGGCAGAGCGAGCGCCTGTCCACCCCCCTCTTCACTGGTCAGCGGGATAACAACAGGTTCTTCAGCTATGCTCTAAGGGGATTACACATATCACAGGCTACATGTCAGAAAAATTAGTGTCAGTTTCTCTCAGCGGTCCTCCTACTCTCACGCCAGCGCAGAGGACCCTCAGATAAATAAGGTGGAAGAATTTGTTATTTGGCTACTGCCTCATGTAGATTTATTCCAAAAAGGATTGTGTTGCTTTATTGTCACTTCTTTTTTCCATTTGTGTGACTTACACGCTTCATTTTTTGAGCCTTCCTTAATATATGTGATCTCCCTCGTAGGTCTTGTATATTTTCATTGCGGTCTGCCAGTACCACCACTTAATATCAGCATTGATTAGTGTCTGACCTAGCATCTGAGCTAGTGACAAGAAGGATGGAAAATGAATGCAGGTACAGACAAATCCCCAATTTGGGCGCTCCTTTAAATCATCGATACTGTGTTGTTGTCGATAAGTGTTGCTGTGGGGAAAGAAAACTGCGGGCTCATTTCAAGTATATCCATCTTACATAAGCACCAGACCACCAGCTCTGGTCAGAGGTTTACAGCTCCCGTGTCGGCTGCGGCATATAGGCGGACGGCGCTCAGTCGACAGCGGGCGCCGAGGATAGAGCGCCCATTGAAGGCAAAATGCAAATGTTACAGTGGTGAACGGTGGGGGCCCACAACTGAAGCGCTATTCTGCTGAGGCGGGTGGAAGACTGGCCCTCTGTGTCTGTGCCACCCACAGACACACAACGGTCATCACTCCCGCCATTCAGCCCGACTGATGAAGGAGGGTGGGGGGTTGAGCAGGGGAGAAAGGGCTTTCTCGGCCACTGATGAAGATGGCGGGGCAGAGCCGAAGCCAGGGATGATAATGCCGCGGTTATACATGGACCATTTGGGTTGAAGCAAATGCTTGTCCACCGCTGTAATTCCACGTAGGATTCACTGTTGACTTTATCCTGCTGATTTTACTTTTAAATTTTGTGAACTTATAAATTCTCTAAATACCGTTGTTGACAATAGAGCGGCGTCCATCGGGAAGCTTGTTCGAGGTGAACAGAGCTACAACAGGGGAGGTGACTCACTGGGAGTTTGTGCAACTCGTGTTTTTCAGTCTGTTCCCGGCTCCTGTTGGGAGTGTTGCAATGTGATTGTTATGTTGTGTTTGGGCAGGAGAAATGCTGTGTCCCTTCTCAGCAGCCCTCAGCACCGTGCCTGGCGGAATTTTGGTGTTCATACGCCACCATGTTGACTGTGATACATGTTTACGATGCTTGTGTATCTTTGATACACTTCCCTCCTCTCTATAGTTCAATTATTTTATTTTGCCTTCTTATTTTAATGATATAAAGGCTTTTTCTTTGTCAAGGTAATAGGATGATGTTTCATTACCTTGACATGTTTCAACCAACAAAAACAATGAAAAAATACAAAAAGCTTTCATTTACTCCTCTCTCCCCTCTCTTTCTTAGCCCTTTGAGTCTGATTTTGTCAGAGATCAGACGAGCTTCCCTCTTTTCAGTGCCACACGAATATGCAAACAACACGGGTTAAAGGTGACTAGGAACAAATACTTTGATCAAATCTGACGGAAAGGTTTTTTATATCAATTGACTTTAATCTCTTGCCGTTCATCCTACTGTCTGATAACAACAATTTGAGAGGCTTTAATCAACACATTTTTTGCATGCATTTATTACATTATAATAACAACCTCTTTCTTTTATCAGAATGAATTTCCAGAAGCAATTATTGGACTCTAATTACAAGAATTAAAACGATCGAAAAAAGTCATTCAGGCTGAAATGAATGTAATCCTAATCTGTTTATGAAATTAGCTGCTTTATCCCTATCACTCCTGGAGCAACTATACTGTGGAACACGTCTTTATTGACATTACTTCTGTATGGAAATGTGGCCCAAAAAAATAAGAAGTGCTTAGTTGGAGATGGGCCTGAGGAATGGGCTAGCAGTGAAGATTCAGTTTCATAAACTCCAGGACAGAGAATTTATTGTGCTCTGTGATCTCTCCGTCATTGTCATCTGCTTTTTTCACTGCGATGTGAGGTGATAATTATCCAATCCGAATCAAAGCAGTTATTAGTGTATCCCCAAGCAAGGATCATTTCATCTACGCAAGGGGCAACGTGCAGCCTACAATGAGAAGTTGCCATGTGAGCAACCCCACTGAAACGTATAATTTCACCACGTAGCTATGGCTACAAACCAGAGGCTGGCACGTGAATCACAGAGGTGCCTCGCTGCTTTCAAAGATCCTTTTCATAGACGGCTGCTCAGAGGCAATGGCCGCAATGAATGGATTCTGCTCCGCTCCAAGTGGGTGGCTTCTGACAGAAGGCACAGTACACTCACTCTGTGGTTGTGTGTGAGTGTGTGTGTTTGTCTGCATGGGTGTTGGTGTGTTTTTTGTGTGTGTCTGCCACCCCCTGAAGAAGATAAGGGTCTGAATTTGAACCCAGACGATGGCATGCTATTGTGATTGGTCGACTTGCTCTTGAAGAGCTCCAATCTTAACAGCTTCACTACCTTTTATTAATTTCTATTGCAGGTCTGTCTTGCAACATCGGTTACCTCATTTTATGTGCTTTGAATCCAAAAGCGTAGCAGCAGAGTTGCGTCTCTACTGGCAGCTGTCTGGTGGTTATTATTAGTATTAATAGTGCACGCCAAAGGTATGGGATTCACTACTACTGGCACGGTTTAATTATAAATAACACGGTTTTTGATTAAACTGATAATTATTCCTGTTAAAGAGCAGTTGTTAGATCCACCTTTACTTGTGTCCCCCCTTTACAAGTTTAATGAATGCATCATTGTGTATGTGTGGGCGTTCATTTTTTTATAATCAACATTGTTTTATTCATGGCGACTTTGAATGCCTGACTGCCTTTTCTTTGGACGTGATCAGAGCCAAATGGACTACCTGACCCCGTGTCCTCAGGGTGAGCGCAGGTGAAATTCTCGCGATTCACTAATCAGTTCTTTTGTTTGTCAGCACGTGAGCAAAATGCAGCATTATTCTTTCTTTGTTTCAACACATCCTTCCATGTGAGCAGTGTGTTCCAGTATTCCTCTGCTCATAATAACGGAGATGAATAGTCAAAAGACACGGATTGATTAAGATTAGGACTTGGTGTTTTAAGGTGGTGTCCACAATGCACTATACAAAAGAGGACCTTGGTTGAGCACCCACTAACCCTCATTATTTATCCTCTCAAGTGCAATTTGTCTTCCTAAAAAGAAACATCCCGTCATAGGAACATTTACTTGATGTCACACTGGAATAAAGAACACAAACCATTTCTTCTATGTGAGCAGCACTGTAGAGGATGCATGTATTCCCATTCATCAGTGCATATGTTCCATATATGACCTTCAGAGGTGATTCAATTTACTGCAAATAAAAGATGTTTACATAACCGAGCCCCGCACTTGATTACCTCTTTTTTTCAAAAGTGGCATCAGAATCTCTATTAGCACAACAGACTTGATAGTGCAGTGGCGTCATTTCATTTGCTTCCTCCATAAGCAACTCAGCCAAAAAAGGGAAGACTGGAGACAAATCAAACAAAATTTATGCACAGAGCGGGCACAATGCAGTTACATCACGATTATGTCGGCGAGAAAAGGCTCTTGAACAAAGTTTGACAGAACGAAAGAGGAATCGAGGAGTCGAAGACCTGCACTTAGTGCGAGGCAGTGATTGTGTGTTGAGACAGTCTCCCGAGCACTTCCAACAGCATTTACCTCATCGCTTTAAATAAGGAATAATGGAGAGAGATTGCAGAAAGCATGCGTCAGTCATGTTGTTATAGATGAACAGTGCGTGGGGAAAAAAAAAGAAAGGAAATGGCTCCCGCATAATGAACAAAGGGAAGAGCCGCCCTGTGAGTTGTCGCCGTTCGCCCGTCTTTATTTATGTGATCTCTGTAGGGTGCGATGGCCATGCTTTGCCTCCCTGCAGATTCACTTTGGGATTCTGTCCAGAGCTCAGCTTCGGCACCAGTTTGCGCTCTCTCCCTCTCTCTCTCTCTGTCTCTCTCTCTCTAAAACACACACACACGCACACACACAGTCACACCTGCCCCCACGCATTTTTTTTCCCTTGGACATGCACACTGTTACAC
>CAESWR010000871.1:385486-396577 GCA_903171835.1 Mullus surmuletus
AATGCTACAAATAAACAAAATATTTATTAATACTACTAATAAGTATCACTAATACGAATTCGATAAGATGAAGAAAGGGGTGGGGTGCTCATGAGCTCAATTTCCCCAAAAGAAATTAAGTTCGACCTCGGAAGGTTTGTGTGTCTACTCGGACGGTGAGGTCGTTTGCAGGAATTCCACCTTAAAAGCAACAGGTCAGCAAAGGGAGCAGCTGCTGTTCCGCGCACCTCCGCTAGATGGCAGCAACGAGTTAAGGAAAATCCCTAGACTGCGGCAGAGATTTTCCACGACCTGCGCGAGCTGGTTTGGACTGTAACCAGCAGGTGGCGCTGTTATATCACATTTGAAGGGAAGCACAACTGGAGGTGTTCCATCTCCAGCCGCAGGGTGGCAGCATTGGCGGTGATGGTTAGGGTCAACCTAACAGGCCTGGCGGAGGAGGAGTGTTTTTTTGTTTTTTATCACTACGTGTTTGAAATGAAAGAAGAAAAAAGCAAATGACATGTACTCACTTTCATAGTTTGGGTTTATTTTTCATTTATTTAAGCTTGAACAGGCACTTAAACATAGCAAAGATAAAGCTTCTGCAACGTCAGTCCTCTTATTTCTTTATTTTTAAGTTTTGCATCATTATCTGGAAATATATTAATCATCAAAGTGAAATAGCTTCGCAATATATCTTAAACCGGTGTTGTTGATGTTTATCTTATATTACGAGTGACGCTCAGTTTGTTTCCTGTTGCGCAGTGCATCATTTTGTAACATTCAGCACTTCTCAAACATGGTTACAAAGTGCTTTACATTTATGTGCATACATACAGTATATACTCATATATAGTGCCAAAACACACACAACAGCTGGGACACCCATCAAGAGCAAGTACTGGGTGACATGGCCAGGGAAAAACTCCCTTTTATGAAAAAACCTGAAGCAGATCCAGGACTCAGGGTGGGCGGTCATCTGCTTTGACCAGTTAGCTTAGCAACTGACAGCTGTCTTCACTATGATGAAAATAAAGCCTCTTGACGTTTAGCATTGTTTAAAACCATTCAAACGCCATATATAAGATCATATATGAATATGTATTGATGACACGAAACACCAGACAAAAGACACAGAGGCAAATATGTTTAAATATATAGATTTTATGTACATATATTCATGTGGATGACTAGAAAAGAAACACTATATTCTTACAGAGGAATGATTCTGCACAGTATTCCTAAATTAAATAGTAATTTGATACAAAATTACTACAATAAATAAACTCATCTCATTGTTTTTTTTTTATTCACACATACCAGTTGAACAAACAATAAATTACAAGCTCAGTGCTGTTTTTCTGTCATTCAGCGAGAGGGGCGTCCCCATTGGAAGTCGAAGTCGGCTGTGTGTCTGTGGTGTGTGTGTGTGTGTGTGCGCAATTAAAAATGATGGATTGTTTCAATGTGTGTGTGTAAATATGCTTGATTACATATATGTAAGATTATTAATTGTACAAAAATGTCTATATTGTGTAAATAAGTCTGAATGTGTGAGGGAAGACTTAGTTTGAGTGGTATGTTGACTGTGTCTGAGAATATTCTTTCAGCTCTTTCCTGCACAGGTGCCAAATGAGCAAAGTTTGGCATATACAAAAATATTGTAGGTGCCAAAAATAGGTAAAACAATTAAAGGAATGTATTTTATAGTACATTAAGAATGAAATCACTTTGCAATGGTGGGTGAGCTGTGCTCATGAGGTATTTACAGTCTTAGACAAAAATGGATGCCTAAAACAGCCTGAGGGATATGTGCACTGACTTCACTCAAAATGCATCCTTGATTAAATAACCGAATTAAGGAAAGCACGAGTGTGATCAAGAGATGCAGATAATTTTTTTCCTTCAGCAGATAAACACCAATATCTGACTGTTATGTGTGATGCTAATGATAGCAGCTTGATAGCTTAACATAGAGAAGAAACAAAGGTGGCCTGTGTCTATTCAAAGCATTATAAAAAAGCAGATTAAAGATGAATGCACAGAGTTTTTTGAAGTCTCACGGAAATCTCATCGACTTCAAGTCTCGCAGAAGTAATTGTCTTTACATTTACAAAGAAAGATTTTTTTACCACCTTTGAGAGTGTTTGTGCGATAAACAGAGCTATTGTGACATTTCCTGGTTAGAGCATCATATTTGCTGACATGAACATGGTGTCAATCCTCTCGTCTGATTTATCCTCCTTGAAAAATTCACTGAACGCGTTTTATTTTGGTAGAAACTTGCTTCTGGTGACAAGTCATCCTGTCACTGCGTAGCACCATAAAAGAACCGAACCTTCTGGGGAGGAATGACGGTGCAGATAAAACACCAAATATCAGCATAAGGGGATGTTTTTTTGGGGGTGAAGTAACAATTTAAAAATGGTCACAATTCAGATTGTTGTTATGTGGGAGACACCACCCATCAGGGTTAGAAACAGGTTACAACAATCACTTGCAAAAACAACAACAAAAAAATGGTAGCGCAAGAGAGAAAGAGTTGTGAAAAAACGAACAATGAAGAGTTGAATTGCAACAGGACATAAATGACTGCATTGGTATTTCTCTCTCTCTGGCTGTCATTGCGAGTATCCAGGGCACACATTGTCATAGTGTCTTTAAGACGGACAAACATACACAGAAAAAAGGAGGAGTGTAACCCACCCAGCTCCAGAGTGATGATTGATAAAGAGTGAGGCTGAGAGCAAAGAAGCTTCAAGACGCAGTGGAGGACAAACACACATACAAAAAATAAAAGTTAAGGTACATTATGTGCTTCAAGCACAAGCCTGGATACATAAATGTGCACCAGCATGCACAACACTCAATACACACACATACTTAAAAAAGAAAGTTTTTTAAAAATCAAGCATTGCCTCGAATCTGTGATTCATCTTAAACCTCAGTATAAATTAGGGAGTGTCGTGGATCCTTTGCCCCTTTTTCAATTTCTCAGTTGTAAGGTTTGTCCTCCGAAGGCCCATTGCAATATGCAGCTGCTTCCACACTGTACAGGTGATTATCAAATTAAGTACATTCGAATTCTTGTGTCTCAAGGAAGAACGTCCTTCCTGAGTTGTTGCAGAGAGGTTCTTGAGCAGTGTCTGAAACCTCGGTACGATTGACCCTTTTCCCTAGTTTCTACCATGTTTGCGTGGTATTTCCATGCAAAGCACCATTTATTCACCAAATGTCTGGGTTTCCCCGTTCACGTTTGGTCGTCAAAGGCCCCTGAACTCTGTCTTCGATGGCCTCAATATAATGGCATCACGATTTTGACTTCTGAGATCGCCCTGGGCGGTCGGGTCGTACTGACAGGGAAGGTTTACAGACAATCTGGACAAGGTAAATAACGTGCTTCCCATAGTCAGGGCTCTTGTCTCAGACACCCACAAAGACAAAGCTTCCAGATCCCCCACAGTGATAAGAATGCAAAGAAATGGCATATAAACAAAACACACATGCCATTACAGGGAAACACACTTAGTCTCAAAGTTTGGAGACAAAAAGAAAAAAACAATCAAGTTAGTGTCCACATGGAAATGGCATGCAAGTCCTTGGCCAGGGCCAGACTCATCGCTATAATACAGAAATCATTCTGCTATTGCTCTGTTACTTTGATTCCAGGACATTCTTGTGGCAGAAAGTCAGGTAGATCTAATCCGAGTCTCTCTGTGATGGATCCAGGCATTGTCAGCCAAAATTCATAGTCCTGCTTCAGGTTCTATGTCTTCAACTCATGGGGTCCATGGTCCTACATCCAGTACCTTTATGAGATCTACAGATTATCTGTACACCGTTTCTTGTCTTAGAGAATCTTTTCACCCCCCTCAACATTTCTTCACTAGACAGTGTTTGAAGGCGGAGGGGCGAGCGCCCAGCACGCAGCCCTTGGACAGTTTGCCGTTGCGGTCCTTACACTGCACTGTTCTGCTCTGCCAGCCAGTGTCACAAGTCCTGGAGCAGGTCATCCAGGGTCCTGTCACCCACTGAGGCCCTGGTGGCAGGGTGGAGGGTCCTGGAACTGTCGGTGGCCCTGGACCCAGTGCAGAGGGAATGGAAGGGGAGGATGTAGTGGTGCGAGTGGTGGTGGTCCTCGTTGTGGACGAAACCGTCGTGGTGCTTTGCAAATGTGCTGGGTTGGGATTGGGGATGTGTGGAGCAGATGGCTGCTGCGACGTTGTCCGGCGCGGCATGAAGAAGCTGTAACGAACATCCAGGGGTTTCTTAGCGTCTGTTGCTAGAATCTGGATCACCAAGGGCTCGTGGAGGGCCCCAGGGCCCATGCTGTGAAGCCACTCGTCCCTCTGGCTCCAGCCACTGTAGTTGAGCACAGAACCGTTGAGTGGGATGATCGTCTCGGAGGTTGAGATCATGAATTTGCCATTTAGGAGGTACTCCCCATTGGGCCTTCGGAGAGCGAGGTAGGCGGTGTAGCGGGTCTGGTCTTTTGCCTTGTGCTGACGGACCTTAATGTGCGTGGAGCCTGAAGGGATCTTCACAACGTCGGTGTAGCCCTTACTGTTTGTGAAGAAAGAATTTTGTGGAGATTAGGTTAAAGGAGGGAAAAACCAAAACTTGCTCAATGGATAGTAGCAGTAAAATATTGGCTTCCAGCCCCATGTCCATGACAACAGCTACAGCGGGATATTAAGACTGACACATTCACACATATGCCCTTACACAATTGCAATTGATTTACACAGTGACAGCAAGTCTGTTGACAGCTGTGAAGCAATGTTATTTCACCATAATGTAAGAGTTGCACAATATGTGGTAATGTATTAATGTTACAACTATTATAGTATAATCTATTGTATTTCATATCATGTACTCGTTGGTATCCATCCATCTATCTATCCATCTATCTACCTACCTACCTGCCTGCTACTTACTACTCTACTCTCTATCTTTAATTGTTGATGATAATGCCAATAACCTTTGCCAGCAGCAGTGTTCCCATTGTTGTTTTTCTTACCTCTTCTTGGTGAAGTTGCCCACCACACGTATACACCCCGTGCTGTCACCACCGCATATCCCACACTTGTCGAACTGAAGCTTTGAGCCAATAATGCTGTCGCACCCTGTGCGCACACATTTGCCCTTCACGCACACCGAGCTGCTGTAGGGACGACACTCTGTCCCGTCTGTCACCTGAAAACAGAAGCAATTGTTTCAGTTTTTTTCTTCACCAAATCCACTCAAAGCATACTTGTGTGATTTACTCACCCGCTGGGAGAACACGACATAGTATCCCGTTCCTTTTGCTCTGCAGGTCAACTTGCACACATCTTTGGGGAGGACGCCTGCATACTTTGGTACCCACTCAACAAATGTCTTCACCCCTTTAGGATCGGTCTGGGGGCCGTTGCGAGATTCGCACTGTTCCTGCCGGAAATTCTTATCTAAAAAGTGCAATAATGTAGGCTTTTAATTCCAATAAAGTGATTTGAACTTTGAAAAACCATTTAGAATCAAGCCGCTGCCCACTCACTTGATGCTGGACACGGAGAGACACTGCATGACCGATAGATGGCTCTCTTCCCAGTGCAGTAGCGTCCATTGTTCCGTGGTGGTGGGTTGTTGCACAGACGCTGGGCGAACTGCACCCCGCCACCACATGTTCTGGAGCAGGAGCCCCAAGGACCCCAGGAGCTCCAGCTGCCGTGATTGGACGCCTGGGAGAGGGAGGAGAGGAGATGAAAGGAGATAAAGGTTTAGGGAAATGACAGCGGTTGGCAAGATCAGAGAGCAAAGAGGAGACGAGATCAGAGAGGACATTTAGGGCTCGTTGGCCACGCTGTGATTGCTGAGTCCCGTGTCACAAGCACAGCACTTTGAGAGATTTGGGATAAAAACGGGTATATATTGTGGTGTGGGGAAAAAGATTTCAGCTACCCTCATTTGATAATAACTGTGATTAAAATCAGTTAAAGCCACTCAATGAGATATCATCTCCCATCTCACATGCTTCGCCTGAGGAGCAGCCTGAATGAAATGCAGCAGAGCATGAGTCAACAGTGATAAAAAGGGCCTGCATCAGTCGCGTTTCATGTTTTACGAGGAAAATTTTAATTTTAATGCTGCAGTCTTTTCCACTTATTTCTGCTGCTCAGGCTTGTTTCCGCAGTCGGCGTGGAATAAAAAAGAGCTCAAAGTGGAATCACGCTGCAGAGAAACAGAGCCTCTAAAGTGAGTCCATTGAGTCTAAAATGAAGTTTAGTCTGGATTGAGTCAGAACTTGGGAGGGATCCACACGCGCAGTTGGATTTACCAGACGTCATGTGACAAAAGCACAGAAAGAAAATATTCTTTTTCTTCCTCATCCACTTAGATGTGTTCATTTGACTCATTAAGGCCAAATTCAATTTGGATGACAGACTGTACATTCTATTCCCTTTGACTTAATCTTACTCTTCTTTCAGTGTTCACTTCAATCACTTTTTACTGGTTAGGGATTTGTATCAGTTCATGCCTGAAATAACAGCTTTTGAGGAATAAAAGAGGAGTTAGGGCTGTTTTGAAATGTAATCTCTTACCGAGTAGTGTCTCTTGCGTGTTTTGTCCACACACTTCCCCTGCAGGCAGATGCGTCCCTTCCCACATGGTGTTCCCTCCACAGCCGGCAGCTTCTTGGTCAAACACACCATCTGGCCCTGGCGTATCACTGCACACCACAGCCGCGAGCACACGTCCATGCCGGGACAAACCGTGTACTCGGGCCCGAAGGCCAAGCGACACTGGCGCACGGCGTCGTAGCTCTGACCGGGGAGCTCCTCAGGGCCAAGGAGCGGATGGCGGGGTGAGTCAAGGAGACACTCGGCTGTGGCGGTAAGGGGAGACACAAAAGAAAAAAGAAGGAGCAGTGATTTTTATGAGGATTTCCAATGATACAAACCAGACCTTCAATCACTGAAACTGCAGAAGCGCCAGCAGAGCGTGAAATGGTGATGGTGGCTCATGACTGATGCCAAATGTCAAATCTCGATGCTTTACGGCCACTATGAAATAAACTACACGATGAAACAGAAACGCAAATGAATCCTCTTGAGCCGCTGCCAGTGATCAGTATTAGGCTGCGCTGCAACTCCACTCTAACAAAGTTAATAGGATTGCTATCTACTCTGTATTAGCTGGGATTACTACCTTGTTTGGTAATAAATAGCCCTCAGTGATAAAAAAAAAAGGGGGGGAGAAAAGTTAAATACACATGGATGCAATTTGTAGATCAGGAAAGTAAAACTTTTACTGGCTGTGAAGAGTTCTCACTATTTAAAGGAATTCCAGATGTTTCCCTGCAAAAAAAGAAAAGCTCTCACCATTGCCGTCGTCGAAGAAGTCAGTGATGGTGGCTGACGTGCAGCGACTCCATGGCTTGGAAGCGTCGATGGAGGTCAGGATGGAGGACATGAGCCGCTTGTCACTGTTTACGCCAAAACGTTCCTCGCAGAACTTGGAGTCGTCATGGGACAAACCGAGGAGATGACCTGAGGGTGTGGGGGGTGGGGGGTGGGTGGGTAGAATTGTAATGTTATGGCAATGTGGGAGACCTCGGGAGGAAGAGGTGAGATGAGCCTCTTTGCGGGTTTGCACACGCAGAAGGAATGAGAAAAGACAACATGCCCCGGTATCAGGTGGATGACATCAGACAATGATCGCACTGATATCAATCAACTGTGCAGGTGCAAGCGCCGGCGTGCCCACCTATCTCATGTGCGACCGTGAAGGCGGCGTGAAGTCCATCGTCCTCGATGACCGCGCAGCTTCTCTCCGGGGAGCAGATAGTGCCCACGTCGGCCATGCCGAGGGTGTCACAGGAGTGATGGCCACAGAGGTCCTGAAACACAGGAAATGCTGTTCAGTTTAAAATGTTCACTGTATGAGCCAAGGAAATAACCGGATAAACGAAGGTCGATGCTCAAAAATCAAGAAGGGAGAGATCCTCTGATCATCTGTCTCAAACAACCTGTAGATCGTTTTGAAGCTCCTATAATCCTCTCAAGATGAGTATTTTGTCACACGTTCATCTACTGTGACAAGGGAGAGTCTTTCTCTTACTGTTGTCCCCTTGGTCGATTCTTCAGTGTCTTACTTTTCTAGTCATCTCCACCTCAAGATCAAGTCATTTTATGAATCAACACAATTGTTTCTTTAACACCAATAATATGAGGCGGCACTGCAGTTTTATAAATTCAAGGCAAGGCTTGAGAGAGAGAGGTTAAATTTACATAGGAACCTACGCCTCCCATAATTCACCAAGGTAGAGGCCACCTGTGGGATTTACTGTAAGTAGAAGATGATATACTCGAGTCATGTAGCACTTTTCTCAGATTTGACATCGCGGCCATAATCTGCTATTTTCTGGTACGAAAAAGGAAACATGAGAAAAGCTGTGACTGCACATGTGTGCACAAAGGTGTCTCATGGAAGAGGGCAAGCAGTAGCTGCTTTGCCACGCCCACTTCACACTCCTACACATGCAGTGCAGGATGAGCAGCGTCCTTTAACTTCTAATTCTCACTAGCAAAATGCCAGCTCTGTATCCAGCACTCTCCGCCTCCAATGATCCACTCGAAGCTCTCACGGGGTGCCAGGGTACACAGTATTGAATTCGATTGTGACGCTCACATGTCGATGCAGATGAGGCCTCGGGGTGTTCTCTGGAGCCCCGCTGAGCGCAGCAATCAATCAGTTAATCACGCCGTCGCACCCGAGTGCACCCGCCTGCACATGGCTGGCGTGTACGAGCGCATTCACAATTCGCCAAGTGTACATGTGCATTCAGAGGATGGAGGCTGAAGTTCATCCAAATAAGGAAAACACACACGCACACATCCCACAGAGAGGATGAATCGTCATGTTAAGTGGCGCTGACAGGCCTGCTGGGTCGTGTGTGAGAGGCTCTCTGGGGAGGGTGTTTACCCGTTCCGGGCGGAATGGTTTGGAACAAGCTGCCCTGTGTTCGGCCCTCACACACATGGGTGGGACCACGACACACACACACACACACACTTTCAAATACACTGAGATGCACATAACTACTTGTAAATGAACATTAAAAATGCAATAAGTGTGTATTATAGTGATGCATAAGCGGTGACACACACATGCTGCAGAAAGCTTCACTGCTGGATACATGAGAGGCAAACAAAGAGCACGTCAAACATGCTGACACCCCAAGTTTCTCCTCTTTCTATGTGCAGACAAGCTTAAAAACTAAAGATGAAAGTGTGTTTGTTTTGAATTGAACAGCGGGAATGTATGGAGAAGCTTGTCCTTGCATTTTATCTGTTTCCCTTCCCCTGTTTCCCACACTCCTTCACCCCACAGTTTTTTTTACAGCTCCCTCCATTTCATTTATTTATTCCTTAATCCCCTCCCGGGCTGGGGTGCGAAAGCCGATACTGTTTTAGCTAACAGTGTAACAATACACTGCGGTGCAAAGAAGAAGAAAAAATGGGCTGGGAGAAAAATACTTGTCTATGTATTATTTACTTCTACCCTCCGTCAACCCTGTTCCCAGCTTTGTTTGCATCCGAAGGCCTCATCGCAAAAAAAGGGCAAGGGAGGGGAAAAAGAAATAAGTTCAGGAATCAGATGCCGGAGGGCAAAGGATGGAGGGATGCCCGGAAATTAAAAAGGAGAACTGAGAGAACAAGGAGTTAGAGAAATATTGGCAGAAATAACAGGGGAACAGGTGGCAAGCTGGTGGTGAAGGTGGGACAATGATCAGAGCGGTGTGCTATGTGAGAGTAGGACCACTCATAGTCTGAGCCAAGGCTCGTGTTAAGCAAACAGCCCGCTGGCCGGCCATACACATTAACACACACATACACACACACACACAAGCAAGAATTCTCTCGTAGAGCATGTTGAGGTCAAACTAAAAAGATGCAGGAAAGGTCACTAATTAAAGCCGAACAACGGCGAACGGGTATTTAAGTGACGAGAGACAGCTCATTTTCTACCTGCCTATTAGTCACCGTTTGATATATTATCTGCAAGAAACACGAGACGCACTGGACTCTCTGGTGAAAAACCCCTTTGTGGCTCACAGCGAAGCCTGCAGCAAATTTCCTCATCTGCACGCTTACCAAGGTGCATGTGTTTAGACTAACAGGTCCCGAGTCTCCCTATCAGCAGGATCACACCAAAACCACAAGGTTGATTGTGAACAAATGAGGTGGAAGGGTGTGGAATCAGTGTTGGGGAGGCAAATTTGTAGCAAAAAACAGCACTTTTTCTATTGGCATTGACAGTCTACAACTCCCAAGTGCCTGTTTGTCAGTAGATTTCATGAAAAATCTGCAAAACTGGTCAAAAAATTGTCCAAATATCAACATTTTGGGCCAGATCCATTCATCATAATGAAAAAGAATACTATTTTACGTTTCTGGAGGTCTGCAGTCTACAGTGCCACTCTTGTTTTGTTCTTTGTTTGTTCTTATTGGTCTCCTTAGTGCTTTTTCCAGAAGTACCAATTTTCTGTATAAGTACGTTTGAACAACCCCTTTCCAGTGGCAGAATTGCAAGTTAGCAACGTTTTTGTGTGAAAGAAACATTGATTCAATCTATCATTACCTGAAATCTCCCTCTGAAACACAGCTGGCACTGTACATGTAAAGTCATAAAATTTGAGGGGGGACTAATTTACGATAGTTAAGTTTAACATTGACTATCGAGCTTTAATATGCTCGACTCGAAACTGTTTTCAACAGATCTATGTCTTGGCTGGCTGCAGTGACACATAAAATTACAGTAGTTTGCGTGTAATTACAGCAGCAACGGTTGTTTGTGTTGACAGAGAGGTGTCAAAAAAATAAAATAAAAAGGCAAAACCAAAGGGTCATTAGTACGGAGCCATGTGGAACACTATAATAAAATATAGTACTTTTAATTCAGTAGAATTAAACAAACATCAAGTCCTTGAGAGCAAATACTTGAGGAGGATGTAACAGTCCACCACACCAAAAGCTACTCTCAGATTTAGTGACCATTTTTAGAGGCGGTAACAATAGAATAACAGATCATATGCTGCAAATTCTCTTTGCTCCAGACATGCTCAAC
>CAESWR010000871.1:403111-419656 GCA_903171835.1 Mullus surmuletus
AAAAAAAAAAAATGGAAGGGAACACGGTGTACTGCCACGGTAAGCCTCGTCACTTGCCTATGTCAAATCCCATAGTGGTACAATCCACACCTCCCCACATGCCTCCATAAAGATGTCACTTTGACAGTCTTAAAAGGCAGAAAATCAACATAACTGGGAGTCTTTTCTGTTGTTTTTGGGGGGGGGGGGCTCGTGGTGTTGGGACGACGGAAATCCTCCCCACGCCCCTGCTGATGCGGCTGCACCACATGCCCGGACCACCGCAGAGAGACTCCAGTATCAAGGTGATCTCCAAGTCCAAGCTGTTATGCAATCACGCCTCCAACCCCCCCCCCCCCTACCCCCCACACACACACACCGTCCCATCTCTTTTCTCCACGGCTTCAAATCTCAAAGCACCCCCACACACACAAACACACACTCGCTCCACCCCCCGCTGCTGCTTCTGCTTCAGCTGCTTCTCTGTTTTCACCAAGCTGTCAAGTGTATCACCTGCAGTAAAAGACACCAATAAAGGTCAGAGCAAACAAGCGCCGTGTGTGTGTGTTTGATCAGACGACCTTGTATTTGTGCGTGTTGGTCAGAGGAAATAACAACAAGAAAAAACAAAGTAGTTGTTAATACAGTCATACGTAAAGTGCAGCAGCTGCAAAGTAGTGGCAATATGCCTGAGCAAGAAAAAAAAAATGTAGGCAACTTTCCATTACGCTCTCTGTACACACAGTCACAACACACACACACGCTTTGGCTCGCATCACCACAGCTTCCTCATCCCTCCCTCTTCCTCTCTCCACTCACTCCGCTTTGAATGTCACACACTCAGCCCATTGGATCATTTTAATCCCCCCATCATCTGAAACAGAGATGTATGCCAAAGCAACCATATGGACATAAACCGCCTCCGATACTCACACACACACACAATTACACAGTAACCCGGATCACATGTGCAAAGCAGGCTGTATACAGTATCGCGCGTCACCAAAACAAGTAGTGTGTGCGCCCTGCGTGCCGAGCCACGTGTGAGGAACCAGCCCACTTTCCTACGGCGGCCACGAGGGGAGGGAATCCAATATGGTTAATTGACAAGCTGAGCCGTTTACATAACCGGCAGCCTCTAAGTGTCAGAATTCCCTCAGTGCCTCCCTCTCTCTTTAGTCTCCATGACTCCCTCTCCTCCAACGGCGCACGCACACACATACACACTCCATCCTTCCTTCCCTCGTTACACCACTTCCTCCATCCTTCCTCGAGCTCTCTCCCTCCACGGATGTTAAAACCAGTAATTCCCATCAGATGAGAGGATGAGCATTCAGAGCGCTTGTACTCGTCACGTCTGAGCGAGTGTGTGGAGTTGTGGGTGTATGTGTGTGTGCGCTCTCTGCTCTGTTTTCCTCGTGTCATCTGTTACTGTGGCGCCGAGGGACAGGGTCTCCTGGGCAACGGCTCACCTCGGCCACAGGTAGACGCTTATCAGGTACACACCTTCAGCTTTCACGCGGGAAATAAAACAGCCCGAGACAAACTCTTTTACCCACAATGGGGATACATTCATTAAAAAAAAGAAAAGAAAATAACATACAAGAGAGTTTAAACAATATAGATCTCATAGACGCACCTTTAAACAGGTCTTTCAAATCAGCCTCAGAAGGCTCCACACACTTCTTGTTAACAACCCTGATCCAGGTTTGAGAGACAGTAGTTTGTTTTATGGAAATGATTCATGTCAAATATCAAATACATCAGAAGAAACATTGCTCATCTTTTTTTTTTTCTGAAGATGTATACTATTATATTCTTACCAGTAAAGAGTACATTCCATCCATGACTACAGTACAGTCACTTTACATGTAAAAAAGAAAGTTGCCAGGGTCTGCTGTTAGTATTTTGCATAAGTCTGCTTTGATCGCTGTGAAAAAAGAACATAAAGATTTAAGCTGCTAGCATTTAAGAAAAAATCTACTCCACTTTTGTTGTCGTTATCTTAAGTAAACATAATAACTTTGTATTTGGAGAAAACTGTTGTCTTTGTGCATCAGAAAGTCAGAGGCTGTATTTATTTCCCTCTCCTCTCCACATTACTGCTTTCTAAATCTCCAGAAAGCATCTTGACACTGTGCGGACATTTGGAGTTTTGCTGCATGTCGTGATATGTTACAGTACTCTGCAAAGAGAATCGGAGTGCTGGGAGTTATTCCGCAGAGTAGACGCAGGCTTATTTTTAAATGAATAACCCTCTCCAACATCAACAAAAGTTACTTAATTGGTGTGCTGAACAGACTTCAACTAAAACTTTGGATCGTTCTTCATGTCCACACAGGAGCAGCAGGTATTGCGTTGTGTGTGGATTAGCATCACTGAATGTCTCCAATCTTGAGTGCAGAATATATTTGGTAAACAGCATTGATTTATAACAATGTATTTGCAAAGAACGGCATGTGAAACAATCAAGAAAACAAATGAAATGAAAACGAATGTTAAAAAAAAGAAATAAAATAAAAAAGTAAGACACCATGGATGAAAACGGTTAAGTGCATTGTTTCTCGGAAAGCTTTTGACGCACTGGCAGTAGAACGGGGAGTTTGGACCATGCCATGCAAACTGCATTAGCACCATTTGTTTTGCGTAAGGCATGTTATGCAAAAGGGAACAGTATGCGATTTGAAGGTGAGGTCGCTCAGGTAGAGGAGCAATGGTCTAACGTGTGTGTGGGGGGGAGGGGGGGTTGGGGGGACTGCCATCCAGAGTATACAACCTATACAATCTAAGACTGCAGAAAAACAGAGTCTAGCTCCCAGACTGTGTTTTTTCAGTCTTGGCTCGTTTTAATATATTCTTTCAAATTCAAAACTTACTGAAGATGACACTGTGTCTAGGCTGTTTGTAACTTGGCAGTGTCAATGTGCTCTTGAAGGAGTGGTCGGGAGTCGCTCTAGCAATCAAGGCCGGAACTTTGAAAAATGAACCTGGATAACTTAAATAATGCAGCGGCTGCATTTTGTAGGTGCGACTCACCAGGATATGATACAAGGATGATTCAAAGATTCGAAGTTTAAAAAAGCATCCCCTTTAAATCAACCACTAGAAGGCAGAGTGCGCTTGGTTGTGTAAAAACTGACGAGGATCTCCCCCCCGCCTTTTCGCCACACCTGACTTTATCCAGCAGCAGATTTACCGATGGTGGCGCTTATGTCATGTGATCCATGATGATGTCGCTGATGGGCTCCTTTGGCTTCTCGGTGAGGGGGATCACAGGGCTGTAGGGGAGCGCCGGGTTGTTGAGAGAGGATTTGAGGGGCAAAGATGAGGCCTTGGCAGGGCTGCACAGCTGCTGGAAGCGCTGCAGGGTTAAAAAAGTTATGTTTAGTTGACTTTTTGAGTCAAAAAGGGGTTTACTTTAAATGTCCCGTTTAAGCAGTTTGCTGTCAAATGACTCTTCACACAGTATTGTTAAGGCAGCTTTTTATTGGGCGTGTCCCGATACAACTTTTTCATTTCCGATACCAATATTGCAGCCTTGAGTATTGGCCGATACCAATATCCATCCAATACAATATCAGCAGGACTCATACATAACGTTTGTTACTTATTTTGTGGTATTGAATTTTTATTTTTAGAAAAGGCTCGATCAAGTGATATTACTCAAACAGAAGTAGGTACAGTAGGTATGACAAAAACAAACCCATTTACCAGAAGTGCTGGAGCGGAGTCTGGAATGGACTGCTGGTATTGGAGTGCTTACATCGGAGATTTGAGATGCAACCAGAAATAATCCGATATCGGAGCGATATCTGATATCAATATCGGATCAGGACACCCCTACTTTTTATGCTCAATGACTCACCTGTGCCAAGGTTCCGGGGGTGGTGGCCAGGGCATAGAGGGCCCAGACGGGTAGCAGACAGACGGAGGAGAGGGTAAGCATCCAGCCCAGCGTGATGGCCCAGCCCGGAGCCACCATGCCTTTGCCGAGTTTTAGCGGAGACCAGCACACAAGGGAAAACACAAAGGTGGCCTGTGGGGAACAGTTAGCTGCAAGTCAACTTCATGCTGTAACACAATCTGGGTCAACTTGTCAGAGCGAATGACCTGAAGGTGCAAGGCAACTGGAAAATGAGAGTAAATGGGAAAATGCATGAAGCTTATTTGAGTCTGAAGTCATGTGATGCCAAATTTGCACTCTGGCATTCACTGGTATAAACCTTTTTACCCGATCCTGTTGATCATGTATTTTTCATTTATTATGTAATTGTGTTTCTTTTACTAATTCTGGATGTATGATATGTGTTGAATGTGTGCAGTGGAAACCTCTGCCCAAGACAAATCTCTCCAAAGGGAGATGAATAAAGACACTTGACCGATGAAAAACAGGCGGTTGGGCATTAACAGTGGTGATACTCAGAGTGCTAAATCCAAAATGTCCAATGTATTCAAAAATGTAAAAATGGTAGTACATCTCAAATTTCAATTCAGGGAGGCGGACAAAGTACTCACACATAGCTTCGTTTAATGGCGCACAAAAAGGAAAAAAAGGACTGATTTGATGTGAGCCATTAAAATAAGCTATATGTGAGTACTTTGTTTGCTCCCTGAATCAAAATTTGAGATATGCTACCATTTTTAAAGACGTTTGACTTCATTGGACTTTTGAGTACAACAAAGCTAATCCGGAATGCATTTGCACACACTGTGAGCAGCTTTTTTGGGGACATGCACTTTATGGAAGTGGGAAAGGATTGAGAAAAATTTCACAACCTGATTTCACCTAAAGTATTCATTTTAGTACATCAGGCACAGACTAAATAAGATGGTCATGGGGATTGATTGACTGATGGAACGAAACCTCAAAGGTGTGTTTAGGTGAGTGTTATTTTTGCAGCAGACAGACAGTGCGGGGTGTAGGAGCAAGACACTCACTGTGCACACAGCCGGGGTCAAGTATTTCCAGCACAGCTTGAAAAGAGGCAACGGGCGGTGGCCAGTCATGTCCCTGATGTTGGCACTGAAGCGCTCTGCTCCTGTTGGCAGAAAAACATCATTCATTTCTACGTTTTTAGCTGCTAAACGCTAGATTTGGAGCATTTCTTTGACAAACAATGTGATTTTATGTCCTGACAACTTTGGGAGCTCCTTCTCCGCAATCATCTTTCAGAACCACTTAAGAGGCGGCTCCGGAGTGTTAACATAAGTTAGACTCCTTAAAAAACTGTAAAACCCCAGAGTCGTAAAAAAAGGGGGGAAGGGGGCACTGGAGTCCTGACCGCTGCGTTACCCAGCCCCTTAATTCCCCTCTCCTCGACCGCTCCACTCACCTACTGCTGGGAGCGCCATAAAAACAGCCGTCCATGGTATTCACACGCACCGACACACTCACTCTCTCTTTACTCCGGTCATTCATTATCACCTGCTTCTTTTCTTCTTCTCGGCATCTTAATGAACAAAGTTAATTGTCTAAACTGCCGTGTGTTGTCCTGGTGTGTGTGTGAGGCACATTCCAGGATCTCACAAAGCTCTTGCACAGTACTTTTTTTCTTTTTTTTTTAAACGGCAGGTCTGGCCGGGATAGCGGCTCCCTGGGGCCGTCAAACTGAGACTGAGAGGCGACGGGGCCTGGGGGCTGATTTAGGGCCCCGGAGGAGACAGACAAGGGCCTGGCTCGGAGCCAGTCTCCTTACAACAGTGGGTAGCTGCCGTCATGTTAATATACTGTCTACTGACTCTGAGTGGAATGCAGGAGGAGGGGAGGAAGTGGACTGCTTCACCGTGCACTTTTAATTAGATCGGAAGGGCTCTTTTTATGTAATTCACGCCCTTGCTCTTTATTACATTTCCTATATAAAACGAGAGAAATCAACCTTGCTTTGGTATTTCTATTGTCCCATTGTCCAGCTAGTTAGCTCCTACAAACAGATAACAGGCAGGGTGATGTGTTCATACCGTAGACCCAGCCAATGGCAAGAGATTGGAAGATGGAGAGGAGCAGCAGACTGGCTCCGCTGCAGGAGAAATGGTCATATATCTGGAATACATACAGGCCGCCCTGCAAACACACAACAACAAAAAAAAGCCCATTATTCACCATCTAACATATGCCAAAAACACAGGCTCAAAGTTAGCTCCACCCACCGGCGTGACCATAACCAGCCCGACCAGGAAGCACACGATGCACACAAATAGTAGCAGCAGCTCTCTGCGGTGGCCACGCCGGATCAGATGGGGATACAGGTCAGTCACCGATGTCATCAGTGCCTCCAGGCTCACGAACTGGTCAACAGAGAGGAAACAACACATGATATATCAATGTCCCTCTGTGTGTGTGTGTGTGTGTGTGTGCGTGACTGAGTGTGAGTGTAAGTGTGAGCCACCTGTGTGTCCAGCCCCAACATGATAATCATGAGGAAGAAGCACACAGCCCATAGTTGGGGAAAAGGCATCATGGCGACAGCTCTAGGGTAGGCAATGAAGGCGAGGCCAGGTCCTGCAAGCAAATTCTGATTTAAAAACTCTGCTGGTTCAGATAGCGTCAAATCCTGCTTCCAATCATAACCGAACAATGACAAAAACAGTTCCAAAAGCATTTCTCAGAGCATTTCAGATGAATTGACCCACAAAAACACCAGGATCCTCTTCATAAAACTTTGTTGGATGTGTATATTTACACTGTATTTATAAACATTTTTTTTACTGAGCTCCAAGAAAGAGCTCAAAGCATGGTTCTGTGATACAACTTTTAAAAAGGTTGGCAAAATCTTGGGAGTTGCGGCACTTGTTAACCAATGGTTCCTCTTTCTGGTTTCACATAGACGTCGATGGCAATGTCATGATAGTTCGTAATTCAGTTACATCATTTGTGCGGAAACACCCTGAAAACAAACCACACAGACACACTACTTGTTTGAACAGATCTAAGATCTGTTGATCTGTCTGAGAACAGGTCTATCTTTACCCATTCACCCCTGACTATAATGACCCCAAACCCTAGATTTTTGTTTAATTAAAGTTGTTTTTGTCTTTGTTTATTGTCTGTGTTCCTGGAAATACCGGAAAATGGGATGACTATAAAATAACTAAATAAATCAAATTTGTTTATAAATATTTAACTTTACTTTGTAAATGTTACTCATCTGCGGTGCTCACAAACAGCTTTGTTTTTCAATTTAGTCCATATATTTGCAGCGTGCCATGTGAGAATGGGGGCTTTCTCGCTCTTGGACAAAGCTATTTTCAAAATAACATGTCAGTGTGAGACTGCGGTGAATTACGCACCTGATTCGGCCACGGTGGCGATGTCCACTCCCTGCTCCTCAGCCATGAAACCCAGCACGGAGAAAATGGCGAAACCTGCCAGGAAGCTCGTGCTGCTGTTCAGGAGACACAGCAGGAAGGAGTCCCTGGACACACACGCACGCACACACACACACACACACACACACAAACACACACACAGTCCTTGTTACTTCAGAGGACATTACACTGACCTACATTCCAAACTTAACCGGACACTACATCTACACACAAACATGATGGTTTACTCCTCCAGATGTACGTATATACAACACGAGCAGCATTAAGCCACACTCAGTATGACGTTGGAGACACACAGCTGAAATTAAATGAAAATCTAAGGCTCTGCATTGAGCGGCTCTGGCCCGTGACTTTAAAAACAAAGCTATGCGCTCGGCCCTTTCTCCCTGCGAGTTCTGCTGCGGGTTGAAAGTGTGGGAAACACAGCAGCGAGGGCTTTTCTTTAAGGTGTGGCTGTGTCAGTGTGTTTTCTCTGACCATTCCTGCCATTCCTTCTGGAAGCCATCTGACCAGCAAGGGGCTAACATCCCTCTCCAGGCCCGCTGCTCTCACAAGTGTGTGCGAAAAGGCATGATGGTGTGTGCGTGCATGAATATGTGACAAGAGTCTCACTTATAGCAGTCATTGTTGTATCGGTTGTAACTGCCGAGGGCTGTGAGACTCCCCAGGCAGATTCCATAAGAGAAAAATATCTGGGTACCTGCATCCATCCATACCTGCGGAGACGGAAACAGAGGAGAAAAGCAAGTAGTGAAAGCATGGAAAAATGCTGACATGTCAAGTGTATTTGTAATTACCTGCTTTTTTCCAACCCAATGAAACTGACAGAACTAAGGAAATCATTTTTGCTGTCCGTTGGATCGCGTGATGCAACTCTAAACTCATAGGAAGGCTTATGATAACAGCTATTCTCATGGTTTTGTACCTGTGGGTCTGCCAGGCGCGTGTGGTTGGGCTTGAGGTAGTAGATGATGCCCTGCGTGGCTCCGGGCAGGGTGGCGCCGCGAACCAGCAGCACAAACAGCATGACATATGGGAAGGTGGCTGTCAGGTACACCACCTAGAATGTACACAGCGCGCGGGGATGTGGTCAGGACAGAGAACACAGGGACGACGTGTGTGTGATGTCCTGGAAAAAGCTTAATGTGTTGACCGATGGTGGTAAAGGATGCGGCAAAACGTGCAGTCCAGACTGTTTCGTTTGCTGTTCAAAGAAAAACTGGAATTACCACCTTCCTCTGCATAGTCAGAGCCCAAAAAATATGCTGGAATACTTTGATGGTTTCACATCCCCCCCCCTCCCCCCCAAAAAAAAAGAAAAATATGAAATGTATTAATAAATCTTAAGTTACAGCATAAAAACCTGTTATGTGACGTCGTAGTAGTCTTGACCTTTACAAACTGCATCCTGGAATCTCATGACCTTTGTCAACATACGTAATGAAACTACCTTTGACCAACATGTAATCGGTTCTTCCAGTCACAGTGGACATTTGTGATGGAGAGAGATTATATATTTCTGATCCACTTTGATAAATAACTACAGTGAAAGGCAGAAGATCAACTATTGTAGATAAAAAGAAAAACTTGAATTCGGCACAGGAAAAACCCTGTGCCGAATTCTATGGTTTGTTCCAGATAAAACTATTTGTCCCAGAGGCGCTGAGGATTTCCTCTAAATAGTGCAAAGTCAAACAGATGTTTTTCCAAGACCTTCTCGATATTTTTTAATACCTCACGCCACTTTGAGCAACATACAATAGAATTCAAATAATTCGGAATTTCCGCTCACGTACATTCTGCTGCTCTCAGAGACAATTTACAAACGCACCTATAATAGTATAGTTTCGATTCATCTTTGTTTTTTGATAAATGAATAAATCAACACACTTTTATAATGCTTTTTTGGCCTCAAACTAGTTTGACAGCTAATTCAGAAAAAATCCTTCAAAAATTTAAGACCTCATAAAGTGGTGGTATTACTTTAAAAAAAATACTTTTTAAGAGTCTAAATTTCCCCCAAAGTGATTGATCGACTGTTAATACTTTTCAAGACTCTGCAGTTAAACACTAATTCCTTCAATGTTTTCATGTGACAACCACAGTGACTAAAGAAAGTTAGGGATGCAGGATGCTGCTGCGTGATGACGTTACCTTTCCAGTGGATTTGACGCCTTTCCACACGCAGAAGTAACAGACGAGCCAGACGATGGCCAGACAGAGAGCCAGCTTCCAGCTGATTGGACCCAGCTCGTCCAAGTTATCGGACAGGCGCAGCACCTCCCGCCTACAACACACACACGCCTGTTGTTACCGAGTCATGGACGTGCCGAAACACCATCAGAAAGAAGTGAAAGAACTCACTCCCAAAATTCCATGACAGGGGAAGTGGCGTTCTCAGGCAGGCTGCTAGCGTTGACCGTCTGGTTGTGCTGGTCAAAGAGGAAACACGCCGCTGCAGGGACACACATACACTCAGAGCTGTTGTTTCAAGTTTTAGCGCACGGAGAGAAGTCAGCCTGTCCAGTTACAAACCTGTGTTCCATGTGTTGTTGCAGTGAGACCACGGCAGCTCTGACTGGAAGCTGTACGCCAGGTAGAAGAGCGCCCACGCCAGGATGACGATGTAGTACACGCAGCCGTGCAGGATCATCACCTGGCTGGCGTAGCCGAGACCTGGCGACACACACACACATGCAGATGCTATCGTTTTCAGAAGAAAAGAAGGAGGTAAAGAGGGCCGGATAAACACAAACACAAGAGATCCAAAGCGTTTACAAATAGTCTGCCATTAGTTCCAAGTCAGTTAAGTTTAAGATGAAAGGCTCCATTTATTGCGGCACTCGAACTGCAGCCCACATCGCCATTATCCATGAATGATAGTCTTATGAGCTATGAGTGGGTGAGAATGTGTAGCCTGTCTGCCTCGACAAACAACTGCCAGTCCTATCCTTTAATGAGATTCAGGCATTTATCTGACATCATTTACGGCTTTTATACGCGCAAATCGGACAGGATTTCTACTTTCTGTGTGTGTTTGCGAGTGCAAAGCGGCTCAGAGGAGTTACGGCAGGGCTTGCCCCGCGCTGAACACATGGCCTCCACACCAGCAACACTACTGGTCCAGTGTGTGTGTGTGTGTGTGTGTGTGGTAGGCTGCCACCATATGGTCAGTGGAGCAGAGCAGCTGCTATGAGTGCAAACACACGCATGCACGCTTGCACACACACACACCTGTTTATTTTACAGTAAACATGTTAAAAATATAAAAGAAAGTCATAGCAATACAAAAAATGAAATATGAAGCTTTTAAGGGCAACAGGCACGCACGCACTCACACACGCACGCACCCACACACACACACACAGAGTTTCCCAGGTGGTCCATTCAGACTCTGCACCTGCACATGAAAAGGCCCATGCCTGCTTTACAAGAGCTGTGAATCGGACAAAAATGAGTTTAACCGTCGTGCTTTGTGACGGACGTCCTGCCTGTTAACTGTCATGCAGTTAACCCCTACCACACACACACACACACACACACACACGCACACACAAACACACACACACTCCCACTGGTTCATGCAAATGTACAACAGTAAGTATTTGACCGATAATATTAATCTGTCAACAGTGTTACCGGTCAATTTAGCCTTTTGCAGAGGTAATTATAACTTTCTGCTTATGTGTTGTTTATACGGCAATTTGTCATGCTGCTGCGCCTACAAATCAACACATGCACCGACGACAGAGTCACAGGACGCACGTGAACATCGGAGCAGCAACAGTGCACAATGTGGGGGTATTGTTTGAATTTATTAGTCGACTTAAATCAAACATCGGATGTTTTTAATACAAAAGCTGCACCATAGCTAACAGACAAAGAGTACTGCGAAGGGTTCTGTTTTTTTGCCAGGGAGAGAGACAGCAAAAGTTATTACTCTTTGTTTGCTCTTTGCAAAAATAAACCAACGTCATTTTTGTGTGGACAATGGAATTTTTCCTCAATCCCTGCGTGATTTAAATCCCTTAGTACCTCAGTGGCCGGCTGATTTGAATTTTGTTAATTTTTTTACTTCAAATGTTGCTTCTTTATACGTTTGAGGCATACGCACTTTTATTTCATTTTATTTCTGTGTCCTGCCATAACCTTTCCCGGGAATCGGGAAATAATTTTGATAAGATTTCCCGGGAATCCCATCTCCTGGGATTGAAACCCTTCGACTGACCAAAGTCCTCCGATTTGCGCACTTTTTGTCTACGGCTGAGAAAAAGCCCCAACACCAGGACCCCTCTAAAGCTTCAATTTGACACTTTGCTGTATCCTTGCCCGGCTGAAAAGCTTTGGATAATCCAGGACAAATCAAAGAGTCAGTGGTTTTATGGTGCATTAAATCGATGCAGACCGCAAGCTTTTGTTTTCATTGCAGGACGCTATCAAAACTATCTCTGGCAGGTCTTCAGTGTTGAGTTTTTTTTGGTGCATAGGGAAGCGTGACCCATTTGATGCTGCAGAGGAGACGTGGTGAATGTTGCTCCATAGGGGCAAAGCCAACAAAGAACCATTTTTTGCATGCATGGGAGAATTTGGGAAATGAATGCGAGTTTAAAAAAACAAATCCATCTCTCTCGCACGGTTTTAGGTGTTTAACATTTTCATTCCGTGTGAAACACTTCTATCTTATCCAGAGACAGAGGTATGTGGGGAACACTGCAAGACCTTAAAAAAAGTGTGTTTGCCTTGTTTCTTTGGACAAAGTGTTTTTGCTTGTCATAGCTTTGAAAAAGAACTTGAAGGACGTGAGACACTAAAAGTCAAACAGGGAAGAAAAAAAAGGGGGGGGGGAAAAAACAGTGTACTGTTGGTGAGGGTGCAGGTCAGCGGGTTAAGAAAACCCCAAATAGCATCAAGTCATGCAAACACAAACTGATGTAGCAGTTTACTTTCTGTTGCCCTTTTCTCTACAGAAAAAACACCATCATCATATTTGTATTCCACATCCTTGGGCTTACTCCTCTGCAATCTCATGTTTTATGTCAAGTTGTGTGACCTTAAAACATGACGCACGCAGACAGCACACACATGGTGGCCTAAAATTGCCTATTGAGAGTGTGATCGGGTGAGCGTACCTCCAAATAATGGGCAGACCGTCCTCCAGGCGCTGACCCCTCCCAGGCTGGTGAACTGTCCCAGTGAAGTCTCCAGGAGGAAGAGGGGGATGCCGCACAACACCAGGAACAAGAGGTACGGGACAAAGAACACACCTGGACACATGTACACACTTCTTTAGCATGAAAAGAAAATGTCAACATTGCTTTGCTAAACTAAAAAAAAATTAAACTAAAAATAAAAAGCAGCCATTTGGTTTGAGAAAAACATGCAAAGATAGGCCATGATCCCAATGTGGAACTTCTTTACCTCCTCCATTCTTGTAACACAGATAAGGGAAACGCCACACATTTCCCAGGCCGATGATCTGTCCCGCCACGGCCAGAAGGAACTCTGCTTTGCTGGCCCACTGGCCCCTGGCATGCAGGCCTTCTTTGCTTGCCTCCTTCCATTTATTGACGCTCCCTTGCTGGACCTTGCTCAGGAACGGGTCCCCTTGCTGAGGAGGCGGCTCGTTGGACATCTCTGGTTCTGGAAGAGATATGCACACACCCCTGGGGAGAAAGAGAGAAGCCCAGGAAATTAAACTCGGGATTTGGTGGTGCCGGACAAGCGCAGATATTTCATGCTGATTCACTTACATCTTCACCGGGACTGACAAAACCAGCGGTGTGTTTAACGACAGTTGCTTTTGCTCCCTCACTTATCTGCGATGAGCCTTAACAAGGTCAAACTATTCTGGGTGTGTGTCCTTTATCTGCAAGCTGCAGCACGTTCAAGGCGAAAATGTTAGATTTGATCAGTTTTTGTCCCCCCCTCACCGTCATGTAACATTTCGAAAATTATGCAAAAACAACGGTCAAAAACACATCAAAAGAAGTTCCAGTTTCAGATACAAACAGGCAACTGGAGTGACCGAAATGATAGCGATGGTCCTTTTACACTGGTCCTGTTGTTACTGGAGAGACATAGCGGGGAGTCCATACAAAACTAAATGGTTGAAACACTAACATTTATTGCTGCTGCAGTGTTTTTCTTTCTCATGTTAATCACACCCTGGGAAACTTTTTGTTTGGCCAACTCCTTTTCAAACGTGTCCGATTCCTTGCCACAACTATTGCTTGATTAATAGCCACACATCAACTCACTTTGCTCAATTTGTACACATGCATGCGAAATGGATCGAACCAATCTACTTTGTGCACTGTATTCAAACTTTAGTGCACTGGACAGGGTGGGGGGGGGGGTTTGAGATTCACATTGATGATGTAAGGATGACTTGACATTATCGTCAAAGGGCTATAAGCTTCCCATCATGTGCAGCTGGGAAACCAATACAGGGGAAATAGTCGAATATGGGTTTTTTTTGTAAAGTTTGGGGGCTTTTTAAACATACCATGTTTTAAGGAAATTTCAGATTAAACCATTGTGATGAATGGGAAATGTATTGTGTAACACGCGTGTAGATTTCAGTGGATTTTGAGTGTTTCCAGGGTTTTTAATGTGGTTCCACTGGGATTTCATTGTGTGTCCATATGAAATTTCCAATACATGTACAAAAAGCATGTATTTCCTAGGCAGATAGCCTGCTTTGAAAGCGTTTAGTGACAGTGAGAGACCTTTATTGCCAAACAACGTGACGTAAAGCTAAGCTCTTCCTTTTCCTCCACATTGCGCCCCCCCCCTCCCCCCCGCCCCCCACGCAACGCCATGTGACCACCACGCAGTGGAAGAAAGAGGCGCTTTCTCTTTCCGAGTGACCAGGAAAAGCACCAGCAATGTCCGGGCACGCTCGGCCACATTGGGTCCGGCCCGGCTGACCGGCTGGCGGGATGGCGGGATGGCGCGCCGGGTGCACGGTCCTCCTGACATTGCCGCACGGTCGTGACATGCGTAACAGTTATATGATGACAACTGACTAATGCCGCCCGAATGGATCGTGGAGGTTGCGCCGTTCCGATGCGGACTATTTCCCCGCTGAGGGACGTTTCGGCCAAATATTCCGCTACTTTCTCCCGCCGGGGACTCGTCAAGAAACGTACAAATCCAGACAATTCGACGTTATTGCCTACCTCTGCTCGTCCTGGAGCGTTCAACACCGAGCTCATCTCCCCCGCCCCCCCCGCGCGGGTGACAGAATGGTTTATTCCGGTGTGAATTTTGCCCGCCTGCTCTGACTGAGAGCGCGCGCTCGCGGCGGGAGCGCGCAAAGGGAAAGCGACCCCAACACCCAAACTACTACACGGTCAAAACACGTGTTTGTGACGTTCTTAAACATGCCGTACTAAACCGAAAGTGCCTTCTAACTTTTTTTAAACTGTCTTCAACTGTAATACATACTTCTCTCCAAGCAGGACAGTTTCCCCCAGGCTTTGAGAACTCTGATGCAGGCAAATTCTGTGTTCTGGTTTTACTGGATCTCAGTGCTGCATTTGGCACAGTTGATAATAACATCCTCCTCAGCAGACCGGAACATTGGGTTTGGCTCACTGGCACTGTGCTGGAGTGGTTAAAATCTTACTCACAAGATAGGGACTTTTTTGTGTCAATTGGAAACCATGAGTCTGAGCGAACTAAGATCACATGTGGGGTTCCTCAAGGGTCCATTCTCGGACCGCTTCTATTCAACATCTATATGCTACCTCTAGCTCAGATTATGGAACACCACAACATCTCCTATCATACTTATGCAGATGACACACAACTCTACATTTCAGTGTCCCCACAGGACTACAGTCCCTTACTCTCACTGAATAATTGTATTCATCAAATCAATGAGTGGATGTGCCAGAATTTTCTCCAGCTAAATGCAGACAAGACAGAGGTGATCTTTTTTAGCCCCAAAAATGAAAGACCAATGATCAGCACTCTCCTTGGCTCTATGTCTTTGACAGCTCAAATCAAGCCAGAAATCTTGGTGTAATTATTGACTCAGACCTGAACTTCAACAGCCATCTAAAGTTTATCACTAAATCTGCCTATTACCACCTGAGAAACATAGCCAGAATTAAGGGGTTTCTGTCCAAACAAGACATGGAAAAACTTATCCATGCATTCATTTTCAGCAGGTTGGATTATTGCAATGGCATCTTCACAGGTCTTAACAAAAAATCCATCAGGCAGCTGCAGCTGATCCAGAACGCTGCCACCAGAGTTCTTGCAAACACAAGGAAACTGGACCACATTACACCGGTCATTAAATCGCTACACTGGCTTCCTGTGAGTTAAAAGATAGATTTTAAAATCTTACTGCTGGTCTACAAAACACTGAATGGTCTCGGACCAAAATACATGTTCGATCTGCTGGATCCGTACGAAGCGTCCAGACCCCTTAGGTCAACTGGAACTGGTTTGCTGTGTGTTCCAAGAACAAGAACCAAGCAGGGTGAGGTAGCATTCAGTTATTATGCTCCTCTCCTGTGGAACAAACTACCTGGAGATCTAAGATGTGCTCAAACTGTCGGCTCCTTTAAATCAGGGCTAAAAACACGATTGTTTACTGCAGCGTATTCTTAAACACTTACCTGCTGCACTCTATTGGACTCTGTTTGACGTGTGCTTTAATTATCTTACCTCTCTTCATGTCCTGCATCGTGTGTTTTTATTTCTATTTCCATTTTAAAAAAAATGTTTTTTTTTATTGACTGTTTTTAATGTTTTAATTTGTGTCTTTCTGATTTTAATGTTTATGTAAAGCACTTTGATTGACCTTGTCTTGAATTGTGCTATATAAATAAACTTGCCTTGCCTTGCCTTGCCTAAAGTTGTAAAAATAGATATAATTTGCCCATCAGTGCTGTAATTCCTCGAAAAAGTATTTGTAATGCAAAGAAATACAGAAGGGACTGTTTACAAAATGTTTTAATCTAAAAAAATAATTTGCACAAGAATGAGCAAATACAAGCAGTCCATTCCGGACTCTGCTGCAGCACTTCTATGTAGAATATTCCTATGTTTAAAGTTAAGATGTATGTAGATAATTGGTTAATAATACATGGGTCTGTTTTTCCTCATACCTACTGTTGATGACTATTGATCTGTTTGAGTAATTACACCTGATCAAGCCTTTTCTAACATTCAACACTACTAGATAAGCAATAAAGGTGTTTATGAATGCGCTGATATCATATC
>CAESWR010000871.1:420276-444575 GCA_903171835.1 Mullus surmuletus
GGAAATCATAATTATTAGTCATTAGTCTAATTCCTTCCACTCCAGTTAATAATAATCAGGAAATGATTGATTGAATTGCGAGAGATTTAAATCGACAATTTCATTATGCAATGTATCAGTTCATGCCACACGTCACCCAAGTCTGCCTCATTAGTGAAAGAAACCCTCTTGAAGTCAAGGGTCAAAAGTAAAAGGAAAAAAAATCTTGCAATAATACAAGTTCATGTACTGTTCACACACACACACACTAACACAAACACCCACACGCATACCTTCTTTCCACAAGCTATGCCTCCCAGGGACCAAATAAAAGTTAAGGGTCCTTCAATACAGTCACTATTGTTCCCTCCTGACAAACCTGCAGCCCCCTGTAAATACAGAGTGTAACTCAGACCAGGCGTAGCCGTGTACAATTTCTGTACGCTTTATGACTGCTTCTTTTTTTTTTTTTATTACCGTCTGGCATCCAGGGCAGTAGGCCACTGATATACACTGCTCGGCACTGTGGAAATCCGCTCTCGCTTTGCTTCCTGCTTCTGATTGGAGAACGTGAAGGAAAATTCAGCTCTGATTATGGCAGATGGTAAACAACCGCAAAGCCATCAAACTCACAAAAACACACAGAAAAACACACAAACATGGGCTTCATAACACACAAAATTAGATCTAAGGGTTAAATCTAATTAAATCTAAGGGTTAAAACAGACTTTGAAAGTGATCTGTCAAGAGGAAGCTGCACTCACCAACGCCGAAACCCTGAACCATTGCAAATGTGTTGCTGTAATGCATCACGCAATAGCCGGGAGCATGCACTACCCTATATGGCAGGGTTGTGTCCGGGGCATGATGGGTAATGAAGTCCTTAAAGCAGCCCTCCTCCTGAGGTCTGCAGGTGCCAGAATAGGCCAAAAAGAGATTAGCTGAGGGGTCTCAGGTTCACTCGCTGGTTGACACCCAACACCCGTCGGCTCATTCAACATGAGCGCCAGCCACATGTCGGACCTGAGAGGGCTCCACCCATGTCGGGCGTCGGAGAAGTTCTTGTTGCCTCCTCTTCTGGTGCCAAAGGAGCCTCTCTGGTTACCTTTGCTCTTCGAGGAGACAGGTGGGAGTCATTGTCGGAGCACGCCGCATGCTGAGAGACAATGCACGGGAGCTGGAATCAGTTTGTGTCACGTGACGCATAGCTAGAGGATATAAGCACTTCAGCTTGTGATGTGCTCCTGGAGCGAGGTCAGATGTCAGGGTCAGTTCAGTGCAGCAACCGCCTGTTTGAACTCTACGAGCAGAGGGATGAGTGTAATATTTGGAGGATGACTCTTGTGTTCATTAGTCATTAATCCCGAGTCAAACATTGTGGGAAATTAAACCAGGCCTGGTTTAAACCATTCGAAAGGGAAACTCTCAGAGGTTCCCGATGTGGCCAGAACTCTAACTTCTGCTCCTCATGTCCTAAATGGGTAAACATTCCTGTGGCTTTCCTCTGCAACCTGTGTGAAAAACTCACGCTGTAAAAGAGCAGTCTTTTAAAGTAACCTCTGGCCTTGTGTCCACACTGTACACGGCTCCCATGGGAGTTTGCGGCTGGCAAGATATTCACTGCTGATAATCTCTCCTGGGGCTTTTATGGGAATGAGTGGAGGGGCAATTCCCCTACATCTGCCTCAGGGATATGCGAGTGGAGGGCGGCTTTGTTCACCAGGTTTATCACTCTGCCGAATTAAAAAGGAGGGCAAAGTCTCAGGCCACGTGCAGCACATGCCATGATACCTAGCTGAAATGCAAACAAAATGTAAATTGTTTTGCGGCACATGAGGATGAACGAATGGAGTCATGGCTGGAAGTGTCTGTTCTCTGTAGTCTTTTCAGTTTGCCGGCAGGATATTGAATTTGACCCAGAAAACTTGGAGAAAACTCACTTAAGTCAGTAAAATCATCCCTTTTACCAAAAGAAGATTCACTCTAGAAATTTAAGATGACACATTCCCCATCTCACTACAGCATACAGAGTACAAACGTATAAAACAGGAAAAAACAGCTACTCCTCTCTCTGTGTCCTCGGTTAACCCTTTTGAAATCCACTCCATGACTTCAGACACTATTGGATGCACGAGTTTCTTAAACCTATTAGCACACAAGGTGTTTTCATATGCTCACCTTCTGTCAAAAACGGCTTTTAAGACTTAACGACCTTTGCCGACTATAAATAATTCAGATTTATCTTACTTGACCGCGGTATATCCACCCTGAACTCCTTTATAAGCGAGAATCAAAAGTCAAATATTACCGTAGCATCACTGCCGTGTCCTCATCTTGAACTTACCTTTGTTTTTGTTTCATTGAGCCTTGAAGGTAACGCTTTAACGAGATGGATTAATTAAGACCCTGTGTGTCCGGATCATCTTACAGGAAAGAGAGGACAGCCCTGCCTGCCCCCCTCTCTCTCGTTCTCTCTCTTTCTCTCTCTCCCTTGGTTGTGATGGAGCAGCGACTCAGGCAAATCTGGGCATGCTAACCTCACCCGGATTCCTGTTGTTCATTTAGCTTAAGGCCAGAGGCTCAGTGGAAATATCACGGGACTTCAGTCCGGCAGACTGTTCTGATAATATTGTATTTTATATATTTATTATGTATAGCAATGACCCTCAGGACTCAAGAACAGGGGTGTTTTTGTGCTCAGAAGCACTCAGGAAATTAGCTCACAGCACAACAGCGACACTTGAAAGTCAAAGGAACCAGAACTACAATACCATTCGCAACACACAACAAAAATAAGAGAGATAAAGTTTTAAAAAAAAACAACAACAACAGCAGAGCAACAACAGTCATTATTATTGTCATCATTATTATTATTGGTATTATAATCTAGTTGCGTGACAGCCTTTAAGCATCTCAATGAATATCAAAAGCACTGATGTAATTCTGACGTCTAAATTTTTCCATAAACCTTGAAAGTTGTCAAAGCATTTTGTTTGACAACTTTGACAGCTTTTTTTCTGCCCTCCAAGACATCATTATTACGCCCACATCTAAACCTAACTCCAACTCATACTGATCTGAACAGTGAAACTCATGATTTACTGGGGTCTAAAATCACAATTGGCAAGAAAAATGAACACAGAATTCAATGTTCAATGTAATCAAATGTGGTGGAAAAACATACTCTTGCATTGGCATTTGCCTTGCACTTACCAGATCTACAGTATCTGAATGGAGTTTGTAGGTGTGGAGGTTGGGCCTCCAGCTTAAAAAAATTAAACAGAAATGAAATATGTGTGAGATAGTTTAAGTTCCCAGACCTTGGACCTGATGTACACTGATGGAAGTAGTTATTCTTGCCTGTGGGGAAATGTGCTTAGTTGTGAATGAGTTGCTGCTTTTAAGTGCTGCTACAATAATAAGACCCCTACTGTAGGGCAGCATGGTGGGGTACCTACATGTTAATTACATCATTGCAGGCCAATGCTTCCAGTGTAACGTGATTATTTCATGACTGTGTTCTTTGGTTGGCAGCTCTTTCTGGCAAGGTCTTGCATTCCGTAGATGGCCGCTTCATACGCTCAGACACTGAGAGATTTAATTGAGGTTAAGCACCTCGGTCAAGGGGCTCTGAGGGCCTGGGATGGGGTCCCTCCAGTCTCTGAACGGCTGTGTCACAGTGGAGAAACTGAAATCATTCAATCAAGACTGTGCTAACTTCGGACTGCACTTCAATAGTCATAGCTACAGTATTGTAATGTGTGTGTTTATTCTAAGGGCATGACCACACGTGCAGCTAGTTTGCTCTGGTTTTTTTTGTCGCTTTGTTCACATTGCCACATTCAATGGGTGTCAAGTTCACAGATCACAAACTCTAGTAGAGAAGTTTCAGAAATTACAGACTGGCAGCAGTTCCCCTTACTGGCACAAAAGAGCTTTGCGTACATTTTTATTGCTCTATGATGGTGGTAGCTGCCTGTAGAGGTTTAATATTTTTGTCAAAGACCTATGGTGAGAGTGTCCATATATACATAAAAAAATTTAATCATACCCCATGCAAAAGTGGGATGTTAAGGTTACAGACATGTTAAAATTATTTGCACTTTTTTTTTTAGAGAAACAAGAGGCAAATTGAAAAGTAGAACAATACATTTAGATCCACTGATTACAGGTCTTCCTCACAGTATCTTACAGTACACAAACCACTGAACAGACGAACATTGAACAAACTAATTCTATTTCATCATGTAACAGCAGAGTGTCACATGATAAAGCTGGTTAGAGTTTGAATAAGATATATAAAAAAATAATGACCTCTGCAAGTCCCTTTGAACACAACAAAGTAAAACGCTGTTGAAACAAGTGGAATTTATGACCTCATTATTTATATGACTAAAGATGCAGCTGATGATTCAACATTGACAATGAAAGAGTCATATTTTACTCAGTAAAGATACCTGATTATGTATGCAGATAATGCTTCAGTCAAACTCGTAGTCACAATACAATAATTCAAGCTGCTACGGCAGATAGCATCTTTTACGCACATGTTTCCAATTAGGTGACTGAATGCTCTCTTTTCACAGTGGGAGGATGACACAAAATGATAAATTCTCTGATACAGACCATATAGGCCTCCCATGCTCCTGTAGCCGTGATTCATACACACATCCTCCGCCTCGCTCGCTTTTACTGGTTTCAGCGATTCTTTTTTTAACCACACTGCCAACAAGGAGCACATCGAAGGGGGCACCGTCACGAGCCCGCCACCAACCGCCACATCCTAATGACACTAAACTGCATTCGACAAATCTAAGTTGCTGCCTCAGCACTGCGGTTGCGTCGCAAGAAAGCCTTGGAAACAACCGTGGTCAAGTTTGGCAGAGGATACAAAGTACTGGTGCAGTTAAAGAGCGACCACAAATAAGGAACATGTGCCGCAACATGGATGACGTGAGCCTGCAGTAGCATACCAAGGTGAGTCACATCTTTAGGTAAATAAATGACATGGCTGAAATGTGATTCTGATTAAATTATAGCACGCAGGTGAACACTGTGAACTGGATCCGAGTAATGTTTCAATGGAGTTTCAGTCATCTGAATACAGGAAATTTTAGGGATTTTTTTTTGTCAGAAAATAGGAGTTTGGAACATAATCCTTCTGAATAGTGACAACAGGTGAAAAAATAGAAACAACAGAAAATAAAAGAAAATACTGGGAGAGAGCGATGCTACTTATGTGCTATAATTCAACCAGTTAGTTTAAAGAGTATGTTTCTAGTGTGTGAAGCTTCAACCATCGCACCTGTGATTATGTGATGAGCATGACTCAGCAGTGTGGATGAGTAAGCAGGATTCAAAAGAAAGCACCAAAATGACGCAAATAGAGTTTGGATACATTTGTGGGATTACTCGTGGAACTACTCTGATGAACGTCAGAACATATTTAATTAATTGCGCGTCTCTGTTTTATCCTGTTTGGCTGGAAAGTGGTGTGATGTCGAGTAAGCTCAGTCATTGCAGGTAATCATGCAGTGGCTTGACTGCAGTAGAAAATGAGAGAAAAGCTATTACAAGTTATCTTAAAACAGGAGGAAACACCTCTTTAAAGACCCAACTTGTCTATTTAGTCCATAAAAACACACCTAGACACCACATCCTTAATGGTTCAATCAGACAAGAACACATACATAAGCACACCTGCGTTCAATATTTCAGCACCTACCTGCACTCACGCGGCCTTGGCTTTCTCTGACATTTTCAGCAACTGAGAAGCACTTTATCCACTAGAGAACAAAAGGAGCAGAGGGAAAAGCAGGAAGTGTAACTGACAAGTGGGCGGAGCTACCAGGTGATACAGTCTGGATCCTCTGATTAAGATAGGTGCAGCGGCAGTGCAAGAGCAGGAGCAAATATACTGTACTCTGTAACAGACTGGCTTCCGTTCTGGTTTCTCTCACGTAAGATGAGGAATGCTGATTTATTTTGGACAGCAAGTACTGTATCTTTTGTACTAGAAAATACAATAAAGAAAATATTGTGTTCATTTTAATTGGACAACCAGTTTCACTCGGGGAGCAATAGATGATCGGTGGTGTGCTCGGATTTGAAGACCCCATATCAACAGCATTCCACAGTCTCTCTGTATTTTAGACATCCGCATTAGCCTGCGTGGTTGATCCATTGGCTTGTCATCCCAGACTATTGAGGCACGTCGATGATCCCCCCCACCAGCTTTATAATCTTCATGCACACACAAGCTCTCTGTGCTTATGTAAACACAGGTTAGCGACATGAGCTCCGGGATAATGATGTTTTTCGAGTCCAGCTAGGAGGCTCACTTCCTGCCGTACAAAGCCGGAAAAAGTTAAAGGGATAGTCCAGATTTTTTTTACATGAATTTGTATGATATTCTCACCATCAGTGTCGTTCATCGGCAGTGACTTTTCCCCCTCTGCATCCCGTGAGTGGAGTTCCGGCCCGGTTTCAGTGTTGCAGAAAATACTTCTGGGTAGTTGCTGGGGTCACAAGGATAAAGTGTTGTGCTCCAGAAAACAGCATGGATTCAAAAGAGTAATCCATTTGCATCGCTAATTCTTTGCCGTGAAAAAGTTCAACCTCACAGTCACCTGGTACTATTTTCCCTCAGTAACTCCACTCATGGAACGCAGCCGAGGAAAAGTCACTGCTGATGAACGACACTGTGGGTGAGGATCTCATACAACTTCATGTCAAAAAATCTGAACTATCTCTTTAAGCTCAAGTGCAGATAGTGCATCAAATTCAACCCTCACACACAACGGTAGGGATGGAAAGAGTGTTTTGGGGATGTGTGTTTTGCTCAGCTGGTTGGCATCCAGACCCTCTGGTGATGTGGTGCCGTGCACGCTGTGGACATGATTCCACCCCAATAATGATACAAAAAAAATCCAATTACTCCTGAATTGTTTCAGCTCAGTGGTTTTCTTGGAAAACCAGCAAGAGAGAGGAAGAGAGAGGGGGATGTTCACCGATAGAAGCAAAAGCAGCCTGTCATTAAGGATGTCAGGCCCAAACAAAACAAAACCAACATGCTCTAATGACCAGCTTTCCTGTTTCCTCTGTCTCTGTCCTTCCCTCTGGAATCATGTCTGGATATCATTTTCCTCGTCTGTGTTTTGCTGTTCTCCTCCCCATGCTGTTTTTCAAATTTCCCTACACAGGTGCCAGCACATAAGCAGCACATTTAGCAGAAATCAGGAAAACTTGAGAACCATGGTGACATGTTCAATACGGTTCGCCTTGGACAAGTCACAAGACATTTGGACAAGCCAGTCAGAGTAAAGGCCCAGCTAAGTTTGAAATGCATTTGTTTTGTGATGTGTTTTACTCAGACTGCAGCCAAATCTGGTTTGATTCACAAATCAGGTTCTCCATGCAGTTTGCCAGCTTCCTCATTGTCATTGTGTGTCACGCCGTCACCAAGATGACTTTTGGCATTTGAGCAGCCAGTGTTAGACTTTTAAATTCTTTCTTTCTTTCTTTCTTTCTTTCTTTCCTTCTTTCTTTGATAAACTGGATACAATATAGATTTTCATGGCTAAAATCATGGCTCTGGATTATGGCAGAATATGAATTTACAAATCATCCTTCAGGAACCAAGGAAACGCAGCGATATACAGGGTGCATAACAATGCGAGGTAATAAACGTATCATTGTAATAGATTTTCAGATGAATGAGTGACATGGTGAAATGTAATTTGAAAACTTTTGGGGAAATGCAATGGAGCTTTCACTGTGAGGAGCTGACATATTCTTCATTTCCCACGAATTAGAGGGCTTGTTTTTGTTCCAAATGACCTGAGGGGACTGGATGCTGTGTCACGTAGAAGGACATAATAGAGGTAGTGCAGCCATTGACAGTCAATCAGATTATTCCACCAGGTATTTTGATGCATCAGGTGTAAAATGTGGTATTGTCATGTAGTGAAGCAATAAATGTCTTAACACCATGTAACATTCAAGGCAGGGTGCTTGAGCAACTAGATGGAAGACAGATACAGCATCTGCTGACTTCTGGGAGGTGTGACTGAACCTGCTTCCCTGCATTGTTTGTTTGAACAGCCGCGTGCAAAATGGAAAAAAAATATTTACTGTTGATTGCCTAATCCCATGAACGGGAATATTTTTGAGTGGGTGATCTGGTGTGATTATTGGTTTAGCCTGTCAGCTAAGGTTTTCAAGGCGATAAACCTGGAGGCCAAGCAGGGATTTCCAGCACTTTCACCCACTCGTTTGTACGCGTGATTGCAGCTGGACAACTGTTGTCTTCTGGTTAAACATACGAAGATTTGTTTCTATCTATGTGCTTGGTCAGAACATGGCTGCATATAAACTACGTGGCTTCTGAAGGAAATTAGTTGTTGGTCCTTCATGTCAGATGTTGGCCATTTTTCACGCTGTGTGCAAATCCAACAATGCTTTCTCCACCACAGTGTAAATAACTTATTTCTCCTCCCCTGTTCTTCTCCAACTTATGTAAACAAAATAGCTAATCAGTCATCTTAAATCGTCAAGATCATTATTCAAGTGTTTCATCCCAACACTTTAAAGCTTCATGGGACCATAAAAAAAGCTTTGCAAACCTTAATAGAAACACCGCTATTGTTGCTGATATTCATTGAGAGGTCGGTGTGACTTGCAAACTTTTCATGATTTTAATAACAAAGTTCAAATCAGTCATATCATCTATATTCGCTAAGTCCATCTAGGATTTGCCACTGCAAACTAAGATCAAGTATCTTCACCATCAACTGCCGTCTTTTTTTGTCGCTCACTTAGTCACGTGTCTGCTCTTTTGGGTCCCCGATCTGGAATTAGCATGGACAGACAGTGATGCGGAGGCCTATTTGGCATGGCGCTGCGGCCACGGGGGCAAAAGGAAGGAAAAATATGCAGGGAAACTGGGTTGGCCTATTAAAATAAAGGCAAACGAGGAGGCAAGAGAAAGGGGAACAAATGCAGCAATGTGGTTCAAATAGTTTGTGCAGCCTACAATTTGGTCAGCTATGTGTTGTATGGTTGCTTAAAATCACGAAACCTACCAACACCGCAGTGCTGCGGCCAAACCAGTGGCCTGAAATTATGAGCTGCTCATTTCACTGCTGTCAGATGGAACAGAAAGAATCGGTTTTGTTTCAGCGCTTCAGGAAAACAATGGCAAACAGTCGTGAGTAATCCTCAATTTGTGTAGTCCAGTTTTTAATCGTACCTCTTGGCGTTATAGCTAAATTTCAGAATTTACAACCGCAATCCCTTGGAAACATGGAACAAACTGACAACAAAGTATTCCTTTAAGCAAGCCTATATAACTGTTGGCTGAGTAAACAATCACGGATCCTGATATAATTAATCTGTGGAGGATGTCATGCTCAAAAACTTTCATCCACAATTTCCAACTTCCCCAACACCAGTACAATCCTTTCCATTAGTTTAATTACAATTTAAAAAAGGAAGAAAATGTTTTTGAAGAATGAATGAAAATCCCCTTGTTGCATCCAAGTAGAAATGACAGCTGTAATTACTATATTATTAGTGTGAGCTACAGTTTTGGTGCAATTATGTTGCCATACCCTTTTTCAGTCCAACAGGGGAGATGCATTCCAAACATCTATGGGCATCTATGGCAGCAAAGGAGTTTGTTACATTTTTCCCCGAGGTGACTACGTGAAGGTGTCAATGAGGAATAAACAGGATCCTCAGCTCAAGCAGGTGCTTTGTTCGGTCAAAGAACACACTCGGGTACAAAGGTCATGTCAGCAGTCATTATTAAAAAATAAATAAATCCACCACAAATTTGCTGCAGATCATCAAGAACGCCAGACCTCGTCTAACTGCCGGCAAATGGGAGCACAGGTGTTCTAACCCAATGTTGTTGGATCTGATCGGGCACAGGTGGACAAATGTCGAGCTCCACGGACAGGTGTGGTGGATGTCAGACCTATTTCATTCATAAATATGTGAACAACGGGTATCAAACCCTCTGAATCATTGAATAAATGAGATTTATTCAATTATTAATTTATGACTCAACTCCTGTCCATTGCATCTGATGTTAACCAAAGGCGGGTGGCACGCTTTATGACACATGGAAAATTAACTTGTCTATAGTTGATTAGATCACATTAGGTTAAATGATGTAACTGAAACTGAATGTAGTCGGGATTAATTACTTTTTAGACACACATCAAAATTTAAAAACAAATAGCCTATTAATGAAACAAAAAATAGAATAATACGCTCCATTTTCAAATTTCTTTGCAATTCTCACAGTGATGTGAAGTGGAGAAGTCAAACACTGTGTTTTGGTGTAGGACATTATTGCATTAGTTCCCCTCTCGTAACGCTTCCTCCACCTGCAGTTATAGTTATGAGCTACTTGGGTCTTGACAGGACGCCGCCAACCAAACTGTCAGTGCGCGACATTTAAAGGGAATGAGAGGAGCCACTTTGATTGGCCATGATTGAAGTGGGCTGTGATCACACTCACAGCGGGAACCGCCCCCCCCCTCTCAGATTCGCTGCTCTGGGCTGGTCTGCCAAAGTACCAAAACCAATCGAACCCCGCTTCCTGCGCAGGTACGCAATGCTTCTACCGGTCTTGCACCTGGTCTACGAAAATAGAGCTCAAAAAGTGTTCTAAATAACAAAGAAATACGTACTGATACAAAGGGAGGAAGAATAGTGCCGGGTGATTGCGATGTCGGACTTTTTTGTGGCCAAGAATTCGTGATGCAAATGGATTACTCTTTTGAATGTATATTGTTTTTTGGAGCAAAATGCTTTATTCGTGTGACCCCCGCAACTAGATGGAACTACTAACTACTACGCAGTGGGGGAAAAGTCAGTGCTGATGAACGACACCGATGGGTATGATCTTGAGTGTTTGAGTGTTCCCAATAGCTGAAAATGGTCTCAAATTAACCAAGTGTAGCAACTTTAGCACAATTTAGTGACTCCTATTCCACACTTAAAACTAATCGAAGGAAGCTTATTATCAACAGAATGACTTTCCCCCACCTCACTCTTGTCCCTGGAGGCACGAGCTGGTAACGCAGAGAGCAACAAGCTCACGCGACAAGCTCAGCGTCATGCAAATTGCAGCCTGGAGAAACAAGTGGTGCCTCCATTATGGTCGATGCTTTTCAACAAGCACTTATTCAATAGAGAAGGTGGAGGAGAGGAATCTGAGTCTGCTAAGCGTAATGACACATTGGACTTGCCGAGCCGTAAACAAAAGGGCTGTGATCAACAACTGCCACGACACGACTCCACCGTGTTAACATTCCACTGGAAAAATGTGCGGATTGCAAGGGAAGAAAGAGAGCGAATGAAGCATGTGTTTATGTTTTTTTTCTTTTTTCATCCTCATAATTTACTGAAGCAAAAGCGCTGTCAAGCCGAGTCTTAGTCGAGCAACAAAGACAAATATCTGAGCCGCAGTGTAATCATGGCATGTCAGAGCACCGAATGGAGGAAGTATAATCGAAGGCTGAAGGGAGGGTCCGCTCCTCTGGTCCAAATCTAAGCCAATAACCTCACTATCCTCTTCTGGGACCTCATTTATAAAAGCCTCTCTGTGGTTTCTGTCCTCTTGGCCTAACCCGAGCCAGAGTTGTGATTCATGAAAAGCCTGAGTGTTTCATTTCAAGAGCAGCGATGTCATCAAATAGTATCCTCCTCCTCCTCCGCGCTGTTATGTTATACAGCTCTTTGCTGTCGGAGAAACCGCTCAGAGCAGATCCTCATCAATGGAGCCATAAAATACATGCTTTATATAGTTTGGTCCAGGGTGGAAACACCTCATCATCATCATCGTCATCACATCAAATGGAAACACCTGGCATGTCGTAGCTTAGACCTCAAAGCCGATTGTTAAGAATTGTTAGGAGAGGATTGGGAGGAAGCGAGGAATTTGGACAACACAAAGACAGTCAAAATTACCTTTATGATCATATGTAAAAGAGGCAGGCAGCAGGAGAAATGACGCACCAGAGGGAGTGTCTGTTACAGCAGAGAGATGAGGAGCAAATGAAAGGTGCTGCATGCAGGTCTTTGACCTCTAGTAGTGCCGGTGAGACATGTTTGCACGAGTTAAGACTTTGTTTTGACCTTAACAAATGATTTCAACTTTCGAAAAAAGCAGCCAATGAATTACCAAATGGCCAGTGAGTTGCAAGCCAAACTCTTAAGTCATTTCTTTAAGTCTTAAGTCTTAAAGGGACGGCGCCACCTTACGCAGAGCACTGAGGTCAGCTAGCTGCATGATCTTTGCAGCGCCAAGATCCAGGCTCATAAACACAGAGCCAAAGTGTGTTTGTTTCTTATTTCATTATGATCCATTTCTGTTGTATTTCATACTGATTTTGTATTGATATTGTGCAGATGCCCTCTAACGGTAAGGTAAGTGAAAAAAGAAATTTGGCAAAAGTCCGCCTGGAGTTTGTCGTCCCCAACGCCTGACTTTCCAACACTTTGTTCAATTCAATTCAGGTTTATTCATATAGCCCACAACAGCTCTGTCTTGGCAGAGCAGGTCTAGACCACGCTTGTAAATATTTGTATGTTGAAATATGAAACATTTCAGCCAAAGGCGACTGGCTGTACATCAACCATAAGGTTTTGCATTTTACTTCAAATGCTGCATATATATGTGTTGAGAAAATTGCAGTGATTATATTATCATGTTCTGTTGCTGTAGGAAAATTTGCAGAGTACACATAGAGGAAACAACTGCTAAAGCACACATTGGCTCACATTGACACACTTTGTGTGAGAATTTGAATTTGTACTGGTACGGTATTGTATGAGGGTTTGGATCATTGAAATAAAGACCTTTAAAACAAAACAAAAAACAAAAAAAATCTCATTCATACCTCACTGCAGTCTATCTATTCATATTTCTACAAAAGATGAAGTCTAGTCCTTTCTCAGAGGCTCTGCTTTGTCTGTAAAGCAAACTCAATTTGACTCTGGAGTTTGAGACATTTTTCAGATGACTAAAAAAACTCAAATATTGCCATTACTTTCCGTGCTCTAGTAAACTTGATCATCATAGAAATTACTCTTTTTCACTTAGTGGCCAGTATAAACAGTATTCTACACCTGTATGATGTTGCGTTTTATATTAGTGATAATCAAGATGGGTAAGTGCTTAATTGAAAAAAATAATCAATCTCAGTCAAGCAAATTAAGACAAATACTGTTTTGACCTTCATAGCTTTTATGCTGTTGACTGTCCATGTTGCTTCCTGCTTTTCCTTGTATTCTCTCAAGTTGTGAAGGAAAGTGTGCAGTTTGACTGCCTGTCCAGACGGCTACCTTTAAAGCAGCAGGATCCCAACTATAAACTCTAGAGGATGGAAGTGATGAGCAGTTGGCGTGAAATTCGTTCCACTAAAGCAGGGACTCGCACCTACACATGATGTTAGAACACAAAAACGAGGTTGTAAGGAGGTAGCTCACAACCAAAGACGTAGTTCCTTCGCTACACACTTTGACAGACGGGCACATCAGCGCTGATATAGTGCCGTGGCCTGCAGGTCACTGCGACTTGGCTGGATTTACAGTCACCCCTCACGTCCCCTCTAGCCTCTCTCTTACTGCCGTTCGCCTGTGATGAATCACCTGCAGACACAATGGTCACCCGCTGTCCTTTGACGCATGTCTCCAAGGCCAGGAAACTTTTGGGAAGCCTCATGACCCATTACAAAAAATAGTTCCTGCGACACTGTGAGCATTAATCTATCAAACAACAGAGAAGTGACCTTTTAAGGATGGTTTGCCTTTGTTTTTCTTGATAAAAACCAGGGCTGAAATGAATTCTCCGAAAACGAAGCAATACATCAAGAGAATGAACATGGCCCCTATTCTTTTCAGAATACACCCGTAATTACTTACAACTTGACCTTGCATGACATCTCAGAGCTCATATTTGCTGTGAAGGTATCTATTTTATCCCCTGGCTTCATGTTCTAAAGACCTCTTTCCTATCTAGGCTCCTAACAGCCCACCAAATACCACTCCTCCGCACAAGCACTTTCTTTGCGAAGGTGTGCTGCCGCCTCTTCTTCCAACTCAAGCATCCAGTGAGCGTGCTCATGTCTCACAGCTTTGAGAGCGCAAGAAAATAGAGAAAGATCCTACAGCAGTAGCTGTCCATCATCCACAGCCAGTGATTTTATGGCATGCCGCCCTTGCAAGACAAAAAAGAGAGGGGGGGAATGAAAGAGGGCAAAATGTATGGCTGTAAGGAGAGCCGTCTGGAATGCCGTGCAATAGTATGCATGACCGAAAACCGCAGAGGCTAACTCTCCCCCGCTAAGGAGACAAAGAGCCAGACAGGGGCAGGAGACGGTTGAGCACGTGCCTCCAGCTCACTCCGCAAGAAAACAAGTGGGTTTGTCAGTCTTTACAACTGCGGATGCAGTCGAGTGGAGTATGAGAACCTGAAAAGCAGCATTGTCTCCAAGAGGATGGAGAAACAAACAAACAAACAAAAAAGCGCATATTTCTCTTTTACTATATGAGAAAAGCTGCGTTATTGGACTGGCCAGTAGAATGTGTGGCATGGTCTCCTACTAGGTTACCCATGATGATTACTGGTAAATCCATTTACCAGTGCCTTGTGAAATGCATGCAGATGACAGGTTGGTGATCATGTTTTTAAACGCCCAGGTATGTTTTACACCTGCATTTCCAGTGTACAATGCCAAAAACGTCAGGCCCTTTTAGATTCTACTTGCTGCCCATTTTCATCCAATCCAGCATATTTAGATTTGCGGTGCATTCTTTAGATTTTTGTTGATTTGGCACTGAAATAAAGTCTGTTATCATCAATCTTTTGCAAAAACTGGAAAACACGCTGGAGAGGTTTCAATGTGGCATTTTACACAGTAGAAATTTTGGCGTCTCACAGATACCTGGGGTTCACCAATGACACCCAACGCGTTGATTCTAGCTGAGAGGTGGATCTTCTGTCTGGAATTCTCTTGGGTGAGCTATTAGAGTGGTTCTACCAAGTCTGGGGTTTTTTATGTGACCAGTCTGACCGGCTTTACCTTTTCTGTCTCCGATCAACTCTGCATCTGAACATTACAGTATTTTGTTCGCTACATTGAGGCACTGAACCCAAGATTCAGCACAGAAAATGCCGTTGATGGAGCTAAATGTAAGAACTAAAAAGTTACTATCAGATACTAAAGATCAGATAATGGGTTGCGCTCCTTTTCTTCCCACTGTTTTTCCCCCTTTGATGCCCTTTGGCTCTTTTCCTCTGGGAGGAAGTCTTGACAGGAAATGGAACTGGATGGAATCCCTTCCTGTGCCCAGTGCCAAGCGGTGCCAGCTCACAGCTCAACCCAGACCACCGTGAGAAAAACACAAGCTCTGGGAAACCGGGCCTTCACTTTCCTACCCCCCTGCTCCCGATGTGGTCCCAGGTGTACACCAATGCAAATGTGGCCCCCCACTTCGCCGCCACGACGGCTCTGCAAGGGCGGATTCATCCGAAAAGGCGAGATGGTTTGAGCATCTGGACTTGGAATGAAGAAAATGTGCAGAGTGAAAGATCACAATATGGCAGACGAACGAAGGAAAAAAGCTGGATATAAATGGAGAAAAGCAGAAATCGGAGCGAAAACAAATGGGTTTAAAGAAAACAAAGCAGAGGAGAGGGAGGAGGAAGAAGCGAGGTTTGGCGGTGTGAGGGTTTCCCCCTATGAGGCCCAGCTGACCTACAGCGCTCTCATGACAAGCTTCACCACATCAACTCACTGACATTATTATTCAGCCGTCCGAGGCCCGCAGCCCACACACACTCTCCTGACCCGCCGCCGCCACCGCCGCTGCTGTGTGATCTCAGATTCAAAGATTTGCACGCCGCGGTGCTTGCACTCAAAAATGCTTACTCATGCTCCTGCGCACGACTCCTTCCACACACTCCACCGTTATGTTCTTTGGCAGCTTCTGCTGGACTGAAGTCACAGCAGCAACAACCAAGTGATTCAGGTGCCAAGAAGGTGTAGAGACGTGTGTCCTTGGTGTCGTGTCGCGGAAGGGAAGTGTGTTGTGCCGTTATCTGGGTCGCCAGGTGTGCAGCCCAGCTTCTCTGTGTTTTATGTAGTGTCAGAATCCCACAGCAGCATGGATGGAAACAGCACCTTCTGTGGGAGCAGGTGGGTGAAAAACAGCTCTGGCGTCACTCCAGCAGCTTGTAGAGCTTTGATAGAAATCCTGATGTATTTGTAATTTCTTCCACTATAAATACATCTTTCGCCAGCTGCATATCAGTGACGATAAAAACCTGAATAGTTTTATTTCTCATAAATAACGCTTCCAACTTGCTGACTCTGAAGAAAGCCTGAAGTTCTAAAGGTTAGGTAACAGAGAAGGGCATGTGTGTGTGTGTGTGTGTGTACACTGCCAATGATCCGACACAGTCACGTTAAAAGGAAGTACCAAACATATTTCTTTACATACTTTTCATTAACCTAACAATGAAGGAAAAGCAAAGCATGAAAATACTATAGATACAATTATTAAATGGCACTTTATTAGTTCTTACATGCTAATAAAAAAAGTCAAAAAAATGGAAAAAAGAGGAAGTTTGCCTTTGAATAGAAATATAGCAGGTGTGAATGTGCAGAAACGCCCAAGACACAATAAGTAAAACTATAGATAAAGTCTTTCACAACATTTATATATTTTTTTATTGCCTCAATAATAGAAAGAATATGCTTGTGTCAGTGCAGACTCTGATATCCAAATTCTCACTCACTCATACATGTGCTTTTATGTACAACGGTCAGCTCATCCAGAAGCCTGTTTGATGAAGCGAGGGGCTTCACAAAGGGCCTGTACAGAATGAATTGGGATTATTTGAACTGTGAATCACGCAGGACCGCTCTAATCGAGTCACAGAATAAAAATGTGGACCATAAAGGCTCCTTTTTAACGGCTGCATCCTCATTATGTAACTGTTTTGCAATGTCTCTGCAATTTTCATGTGCCTCAAATACATCAAGAGTTAATGAATTAGATTCTTTATCTGATTCTGCTGTGTCTGAGCTTTTTGCAATGTGACTTTGTGCCGACATTGTTACGTCCGCCTCCAAATTAAACCTCATGCTCTCGGGCCCATGGAGCTTCCCACGAAAACAGTCAGCAGCACCGCAGGTAGCAGGCATCCATCACCTGATGAACCATGTGAGCAGACGGACCCTCCGGTAAACACTGCCTCCACACACACACACACACACACACACACACATAGGCACACATGAGATCATTTGTTAACCCTGTTATCAAAAGACAACATGCTCAATGGGGTAAGATTTAGTCTGTTTTGCCACCCTGTGCTGTTATTCTGCATAAAATGTTCATGTGTGTGTTGATGTGTGTATGCTTGACCTCTGACCTTGGCTTGTCACTGTGTATAGACCTCAGAGAACAGCAGACTGTGTGGTTGGAGGGCTGATAGAAAGATGGATTGAGGGAGGAAGACTGTTTTGCTGCCTTAATTCAGCACAGATGCACCCGCACATTAAAAATAATAGATTCTGTAACTAGTTAAGGAATGAGTGAGAGGCACCGTGTACCAGAAACTGCCTGTGGATATAATATGGATTATTTTCGTGGCCCTATATCTGCAATCACGTGCTGGAATTCACAGCCAAACTTAAAACAAACAACTCCTTTAGATGCCGTGTGCGATGTGGAAATTGCCCATGTCTCTTTAAATAAGATTTACATTGAAGTGAGAGCAGTGTGTGAGGGAAACAGAGAGAAAATAAAGTTTGTCCTTGGTCTCCATGGGCGTGAGATGTGGAATGTTAAGCAGTTGCCGCCTCAAACACACATGCATCGGCACACACAAGGTGGCACATGTGGTGTGAGAGAGCAGAGGTGAAGGCCCCACGACGCCTCAACTCCCCTTTGGGTTTTTCCTGAAAAATACACATGCTATTTTGAAGCATCCATCAGACTGCCACAACCTACGTCGCTGCGCCGGCTGCGTCTGAGGCGTCGAAAGAAGTGTTGCGGTGTGAAGGGAAAGAGACAAGCATGCCCTGAGCACAACATTATGACATTGTTTTTCCCCAACTCAATCTGTTTTTCACATTTTTAAGACCACTAATTATGTTATTTCCAGCACTATTTTTGTACTCTTTTATCTCAAAAGAGACTTCATGTATCACATACTCGAATTTTGACAGAACAAGTCATAAAGGCTCATATTGGGTTCCTTGCATTACTGTGTATTGTGCCAATCCCATTGGACAAATATACTATTGTGGGAAGTGCAGAAAGCTGTGGCAAGCTCGCAGTGTTTCCATCTAATCTTTTAATTTTGGTTTGGAGCAAATAACCGAGGGTGCACAAAGCTAGGCATTGTCATAATGGCCATAATACACAGGCAGAGGAAGACAGAAATGGAGAGGTCCAAAAAGCAAATCAATCAAGCGTAAAAGTTTCATTTTAAAAAATAATTTGCCCTTTCCATCAAGCTTTTCAAGTGCAATATTCAAAGATTTGCAAAAACATTATGGCATGAAAGCAGTAAGAAAACCTTCACATTACTAGAGTCCTCAAGTTTCGAAACAAAAAATAAAAACCTTAGTTACATTTGACGAACACACTCATGTCTCTGCAGATCAGTGTGTGAAGTTTAACAATAGGAAGGGCTGAAGGTTAATGAATGTGATGAAGATGTCCGTCATTTCCTCACACTCTTCCTGTCGCTGGGCACAACTAGGAACCAACACACCCTAATGGACTCAGGAACAAAAACACACCAAGAGGGCGAACCATGAAGGAATAACACAGGGGAACAATCAGTAAGTTCTGCCCTGGAAGAGCTGCCCGCCCTGGGTGACAACGTCAGCGATGCCTGGGCAGGGATCTGAAGGGTGTGGGGCGAGGAAACGGAAAGCCTGGAAGGGAGGCCCCCCCGGCCCCTTCAAATTTTGTAGAGACCTTCTATGGTCACACACACACATGACAAACACATACACTACACATGCCGCTCCTCTCCCTCGGTGACAGGAGCAGCTTCCTCTTTCTCACACAGAAAAACACACACACACACGACCAATATCAACACCCCCTTGTCATCTGAGGTGGGGGCACAAGCAGTACCTAGGAAGTCCTTCATCCTTTCAGAGGAACAAACTGTCAGTCTGTTAAACACAAATGGTGGTTATCACATCATTCGGCCTCAGTAGAAACCACCCCGCGTCAATGTGACAGCAGAGTCAAACTGATGGTTTTCCTAATTACCTTCCATGTCAGTGCTCTGCCCCTGTTCACCGTACACTTAACCTACGTGGCATCACAGGCACTCACCGCGTGGATGACAGTGAAAAATGTCAATGTTTTTGGAATATCTTTCCAAAGCTTCCACGGGCTGCTTTCTTGGAAAAGTTCTGCCATGTGGTTCTGGTTTTGTCTTCTGGGAAATGGTTGAAAAATGTGGCACGCAGGGGTGTTCACCGGTCTTGATGGCTGCTGGAATGACCTGAATTCCAAAGAATGTCTCCTGCTCTCTGAGATGCTGGAGGAAATGGCCATTGAGATGTCACTCAAGTGCGCGTCACTCACTGATTGGTCATGGGGTCCTGGTCATTGGAGGCGAGATGTAAGATGGTGTGACCAATGTGATTAAGAACAGGTGGACGTTGGAATTGGAGAGCTGTGTGCCAGTGAAAGAAAGAGTGGGCCAAAAGTGGAGCAAATGGGATAGAAAGGTGATTCATCAGTACATACACAAGACAAATGAATATTTTGACAAATGACAGAGATCTAGCTGATGCTTCTTGTCTGCATCTGTTCCTTAGTCAAACGTCTAAGATTTGAAAAGGTGCAATAGCAAAGGCCTCCATTAGGTTTTCTCTTTGTGTCACTTCCTAATAGGGGAAGTGATGCCGTCTCTAGCATTGTCACTCCAATAGATCTTCTCAAAGTGGTACTTCTCCTCTGCTTTGCATGGAGAAGAGCCTTCATAACTGGTAGAGAGAATGGATTTCCCATCAAGGGAAGAGCTTCTCAAAAAGGTTGCTTTAGAGCTTTCAAATTGAGTGCTCATACACCTTGCAGATGTAACTCCATAACAACTTAGATTTTCGACATGTAACTCACAACTCGCATGTCTTTTCTAGAATCATATTTAGTAGATTCCGTCCATTGGTGTCCACTGTTTGAGTAGAAATGCAAAGGAGACCGACAAAGCAGCACTAATCATATTTCTCCCCAACTGTTAGCAGCACCTGGTGTCAATAAAAGGGGGATTAACAGAGGGGTCGCCCCTTTGGAACGCCACCAAAGCCACTCTCATTTAAGAGGCCACAGTGGTCACAAGAATGCTTTTCATTCTTATCCAAGGGGGATAATAGTCATACATACTGTGACATGTGATCTGTTTTCCTCCTCCTTTTATCTCCGTTCTTCGTCCATATCTGGTCCTCCTCACTTTCTCAACTCCAATTTCCTCCACCCCCTTCTCGTCTTCCCAAATCAGAGTCAGACGCCGCTTCTCCAGAGGAGATTAAAAAAACCCCACTTCCTCCTGGATGACATTTTGCTGGCAGGTTGTGTCCTCTCGTCTCTCGTGCTGTCCTCGGCGTCTGTCCTTCTTTCTACCCGCCTGTCATAAAACATCCTGCTCTCTTTACCCAGGTGCTTCTTCTTTATTCCATCCATTCATCATTTCTCCCCATCTCCATGTGGCTGTCAGTCTTCCTGTCTGTTTTTCACTGGCATGACCCACATTTGAAAGAGGGATGGTGTGTTTTGGAGTGTTGCACAAAGAAAAGAAAAAAAAAGAAGCACCAGTCAGAGCTGAGCTGGGAGGAAAACACAGCTGGAGTGCGTTAAAAGAGTTTATTCAGTGCCATAAACTGAGTTGACCCAGTATTAAAAGGATTGTGTGATACAATAAATCAAAGTCATATATGATGCATTTAGATTTCACCACATTTGAACTTCGCAGACCAAGAATGTCAGGTACGTTGGTTCACATGTATAAGGAGGATCTTCATTGCCTCTTTTCCACATCTTTTCTTTCTAAGGCCATTGTCTAAATTCGATGTTCCTATCACCCTAGGGTTAGACAAGCGGCAGGCTAAGATGTTGGCCTCACTGGACATATAGATAACACCTGCTGGCTGACCTACCCCCCCCCCCCCCCCTTTAAAAAAGCCCTTTGAGCTTTGTAACACCCTCTGAAGGCATCAACTTCATTTTATAACAAGCAACATCTATCATCTGTGTATCTGAAATGAAATTCCGAAGCGTTACATAAAAGAAAATACGCAATAAGGTGGTTACTTGCAAAATAAACTTGACTGTACAAAGTTATTTAAGTCAGAATGTAGTGTTTTTTAAACTATGTCCCACTTGGCAAAGAGAATGACCTGTTTCTCCTTCATGCCAGCCTTTTTGGCCACATTCCAAAACAAAGAAATCCAATCATGTTTTGTTACAGTTATAATTCCTATTGTTTGTGTAGCTGAAACAGCTGATCAGTGATACCATATGGGAAAGTGCGGTTTGGTGGCGTAAACGTCTTCACACTTGTTCTAAAAGGGAAGAGAACAGTTTTTTGCATCATCAAATCCACTTTATACTTGAAATCATATTTCACACTTTAAATTCTTGCTAAAATCTCCCTGACATCTCTCTAGTAGCTTTTGCAGTGTCATAATGCAAGTGCTTTTCAGATTTTAGTGGTCGCTGATCCGTTCTACACTGTGTCAAAGTAAGCCACTCATAAAAAATAAAGTAAATATTTCGGGTTATATAGCTATGGTAATCTTTCGGTTTGGAAACCAGAACACTTCCTGCTTGCTTGGCACAAACTAACATTCAAATTTACAATCCTGTTAATATGTCAAATTCTGCAAAAACATTTCACAGTTAAGTTTACAGTTAAAATGTCTATCAAGGCAACATTTTCAGTATCTAAAAGTTAGACCAGTGGAAAGTTCAAATGTATTCCCAAGTATGTTATTTCAAATTCCACGACTTTATGTCTAAGGCTGAAGCGCAGAGTCTTGTGGTTTAGCCTGACCGGGTGTTTTCATAGAAATCTGAAAGGGAGGAGGTGCTTTAAAAGCGCCCCCTTGGAATCATATTTAATAGGAGGGAGTCTGACACGGGCAGAGAAAGTCCAGTCACAGTGGCCTTTAATGGGCGAACACTGGGAGAGTTCATTGTCTGCCTGCGAGATACAATCTGTGAGAACCTCCCTGCGACATTAGCCGGCTGGTCCCGCAGATAACCCTTGACACTGACCCCCGTGTGATCTGTAGTGGACCGCCTCCAGACATGCGTGCGTACCGACTAGCTACGACTTCAGTTCTGGCTTTGGCGACCAATTTTAAAGCCAAGTGCACTTTATAGAAAACAATCACAGTCTGGATTACATCAAATCTAATGCTGCATAGAGGGAAAAATGTCAGAATGAAAGACTGTCTTGCCAGACATCTTCCGCTCAGGGTTCACGTCCTGAAGTTCACGCAGTCTATGAATGCCATTTGTAGACAAACAGACAGACAGACAAGGCTGCTCCGGCTTGTCTTTGTGGGCCAGCTGCATATTGTAATTTGCTGCTAATTGTTAGGTGTGATCTGTTCCAGCTCCCTGTGGCATCTCTCGTACTCTTGTTTGATTGACAGCCAGGATTAATAGGAGAACGTTTAATCTAATTCACATTTTGGACACTGACATCTGCAGGATTTAATTTGCAGTGTTAGAGAAGGTATTCGCAAAATGACCTGAAATTAAACTGAACAGATTTCAGACATGAGAAATGATAAAGCGAATGCGTTTTGCTTTTCTTGTACATTCTTAATTAATAATTGGTACCAAAACTGTTTTGGTGTGGCCCTTCTGGCTCATCATAGCAACATTTTTACACACAAAGAGAAGCTGCTAAGACTGTCTACAAAATCCAGTATGGAGTGCGTGTAATTGCTTTCTGATGGTGTTAGGTTTATTCTCCAAAGGCTGTACTCTAAAGTATAATTGTTAGATTTTTATTTCATGACATTTTACAGATGTTAATAATTAAAATCAAATTGAAAAATGTGCCAATGTTCGTAGATTCACATATGCGTGTGTAATCTATACAGACAAACAGACAACACAGAGAGCCACGAGCCTCTCATCTGCTCCAGTTTGACTCCACAAGTCTCCGTCATTGTTACCCTATTTATGTCTCTCTCCAATTAGACATCTGGAGATGATCTGCACTCTGCACTTGTGTGTGTTTTTGTGTGTGTATAAGAATGCTGACAGAAGAGTTTTCATTGAGGGCAGACGGGGGTTTGAAAAGCATGACCGAGCTTTTTCATCTCCAGTGTTTCCACGATGAGTCAGGTTGGTTGATGTGATGATGAAAGCGACCGTGGTGGCCAGCTGAAGGTGATGTATGTCTCCCTTTCCCATAACACCCTCCTCCTTTTGAAGAGTTTTTTTCTTTTCTTTTCTATTTTTTTGTTGCAATTTCCAGTTGATAATAAACTTGCTTCATTTCGCACTAATTCTGTGCCTTTTTCCTCCTGTTGCATTATGGCGCGGCAACGGGTGTCAAACCAGACATTGCTTTGGGATTGTGTAAGCGCTGTTGCTGCTGCTGCTGCTGCTGCTGCTGTGGCAGAGGCGGAGGAGAGAGTCCACTGGACAAGGTCAGTGGCTGCAGCTGTTCGAATGTCCTCATACTGGATGCAACCATGACTTCACCGTGCGCTCCGATTCCGCCTAACTTCAGGAATGAACTCTGAACTGCGCAGTTTAACACTAAGCACTCCTCAGAGATTCGTGAAAATGTTTTTTTATAATCTGGATTTTTTTCTTCTTTGCCTTTTTGGAATTCTCCACCGAGCTTTGGACTGGATGTGTCAAGCATGTTTTTCCCTGCCAGAAGGGTGGATCCATTCCTCCACACATATCAATCTGACTGAAAATATTATGAAATTCTTTCTCAAACAGTAGCCAAGCTGATTGTGGTGGGACTGAGATCCGCAATCCTATTTAATATAAGGCATCTTTGAGACCTTAGAGAGCCTTCTTCTCATATCCCCGCTATGCCTCTGTAGACGTTCATTCACTCCCTTCCTCCACCCTGACACTGTCCTGAGGCTGCACTCTGTTTTTCCTCACCTCCCTTTAATGGCTTCTGATGCTCCACAGTTTCCAGGGATCATGTTCCCGCCCTGCTAATACCCCCTGGATGAATTGCAGAACTTTTCCCTTGTTTCACTGCAGCTATTTGATGCGGGGGG
>CAESWR010000871.1:444585-459727 GCA_903171835.1 Mullus surmuletus
GAGAAAAGCATGACAACGCAATGCTTTATCTTTGGATTAGGATACTTTGCCTCGGCTTCTCCTCAACTGCTCTCTGTGCGTTTACCTGTTATGACGATCACTTGACAGATTGTTATTGGATTTGCAGCTTTTTCATCCGTGGCACAGCTCAGTGACGGTCTGCTTGTATTTATGAAAGCATTCTTCACTTGAAGGGGATAATGAGACACAAGTTGACCCTGCTGTTGCTGCTGCTGCTGAACTTGTGTGACTGCAGTTTTCATGCCACGGTGGATTGGAGGATCAGTGCAGCATCAGCATCTGCTGGCCTGATTTAGCAGAGGAAAACATCCTGTTGTGCGTCTGGGTCTCACGGTCAATGACCTCAAAGGCCAAAGGGTCGACTTCCTGCAAAAGAGAGAGAGACATGTCTGGCTGTACAATGGAAAGCGGGTGAGTGAGTGCGCTCATATCATTCGAAGCTAAGTGTGTGTATGTTTGGCAAAGATTGATGACAGGAAGTCAGCCCTGTCGGCTAACTGTGTCACCCGCTCAGGCTGAAATGGCCTGGTGCACTCTGACACATTGGCACACTGACAGACTGACACACAACCGTAACACCTACCCAAGAGATCCACACACACAGATGAGTCATTGTGCCTCCCCTCGCAGACTTTTGGAGATGTAGGTCAGCGGCCTGAGGCTGCGGGCCAGTCACAGAGTGCGTTTCAAGCCAAAATTCTGCCTATAAAATGTAAAAGGGAAGCCTGCTGCTCTTACTGCTCTAGATCTATAACTGCATCAGCATTTACGCTCTAAAACACCAGCGATCCCCCAGAGGATCGATATCGGCTGTCAGCTGTTATGACTTCAGGCTTTGCTCATTATCATCTCGTGACCTTGTTGTGCTGAGTAAGTGATCTACAGTTTTGAATGAAACGTTGCTGCTGCTTTGTGTCATGAGCTGCATGTAACACACATGAACACACATACCAACACACTTCATACAGAAGCACATGGTGACCCCAGACATGTTGTTATGATCTCATTACTTACAAACCAAACACCCGAACAGCAACATGGTTCTCGTCATCAATGTGAGACATTCAACATCAACACCAGCTTTGGATGCCTATAGGTCAGAGGGTGCGTGTCCTCGCTGTGGCTCCAACATGTCAGAATGTGTTTGTGGTCGCAATCTGGGCAAAGCTGTGTTTAACGGAGTTGTTTATTGTAGGGCAGTAGGTCTGCAGCTCTGGATTCCTGCACCTTTGTCTCTAAATTGAATCAGCCAATAAGTATAGCCATATTTATAGTAATGTTTTCAATGAGTATTTATGTGTCCTTTTTGTTGAAAATATAAACTAGACTGAAACTGAGAGTCATTTCTTGCGCTCATTTTCAACTGCTTTAAGTGGACGCAAGCATAGTCAGGTTGGGTATTTTGTATAAATTCCCATTTCTGTATGATTGAATTATTGATGAAATGTGTTAACCGCCTTGAGACTCTCATAAAATAGTCACAATCTTCAATGGTCATGTGTCAAGAGTCGGTAGAGCGCTGATATGTCAAAATCTCATCACAACAAGGTTTCGCAGCCATGTTAGTTTAAGGCTATAATATATTTTTATAACATTGGCATTGGTGTCAGTTCCCAGCGTGACCTGCTTTCAGTTTTGCATTTGTTTTTAGTCGCACTTATAAGACAGGATGTGTATCAATAGCTCTTGAAGGGCCTCCAGCGGTTTGGAACGGAGCAAACACTCACCGCACGCCACATGGTGTTGAATTCTAACCATCTGAATGCCATATATGGTAAAAAGTTAAAAGATATAGAAGCTGTCATCCATCACTGTGTCTGATCCATCACCTGTGAGAAAGAGCAAGTAGCTTTAAAGCAGCTGGGCTGCTGTACGACTCCTGCTCAGGATCTTGTAGCTCCATAGGAATCCTTTATGGCATGTCAGAAGATTAGAATCTGCAAAGATCATGTGGACATATGTTTAAAACTTCTTCCTCTCTGCTCCCCTCTTTCTCCAGGAAACTCCAAGCGTCCTCTTTCCTCCATCTCCAAGTTTGGAGGATGAGATGTGTTTTTGTGACCCATATTCCTTGGGAGAATGTGTGTGTAGCGGCTGACTCGCGGCCCCGGCGCAGTTCTTGTCTCCTCCTCTACCTCCATGACTTCCTCCTACTTCATCCACCTTTCCTCACCTCTATCCCTTTGACCTGAGCCATATTTCTGTCAATTCTGCCCGTGCAGCAGGAAATCTAATCAAGCAGGGAGTGTCCAAACAGATCGGCGAAGGTAAAGAGGTTAGCTGCTGCTGGCTCTGCTGAAACTTTAGCGTGTCTTTGGAGGAAGAGGCGTAGAAGTGTATGAACAATGCACCATTTTCATTCGTCCATTCTTTCACCACAAAGTTCTGCCTCATGTTTTGCTCTATGAAACAAATGTGGGTGAAAGGTATGACTTTTGATCATCCTAATCCATGAAAAACGTCAAACAGATTCCTATTTTTGGTGAGTAAGATCCTTCAAAAGGTCTGGGAAACATAAAAGTGAGGGGTTGCGAGATAAATAGATTACATTTCATGTGGGAGAAATGGAGCTTCTCCTGCTGATTTACAGGCCGCCTCCAACGGCTGGCTCAGCACGACGGGGAGTTGATGTTATCGCTCTTAGACTTAAAAGCAGCAGGCCGATCCGTGCGGCTAGCAACGGTCAAAGGGGCAGCTGTAAAACTGTGGATAAACACATTTAATTTCCTATAAATTCTTCACCAAAAACTCCCTAGTGATATTGGAAAACGATGAGCTCAAACTGACTTACTAGGGTTCGTAGCTGCAGTGTGACGTATTGTGTTTCCAACCGTAACAGGATATGCAGGTGGGACGTGTTTGATGTGACTGATGAGTAACAGTTCTAAAAATCACCTTTTAAAAATAAATGTATTTGAATTTTTTTTTTTTTTTCATGTTACATCCTACAAGGAACTTTCCATTATGTTGGCTGTTTTATTATAATTGATAGAAGCCAATCTCCTGAGGTCGTCACAGAAGTTGTTGAATATGTACACAGTTTAGTAGACTTAACCTCATCTTCAAAAGCTTCAATCATGAAATGAGCTCTCGTGCAGAAACATGATTTTACAATTGGTATTTCATTTGTAAAGGGGTCAAAAGTCAATAAAAAAGCCAGATCATTATATTTGACCTTCTGAAGTGGTGCCAAGTACTATCCACAACTAAGGAAAAGGGGGGTGGATTTTTTTCTTGAAGTGCTATAAAGACAACATCTGAGTGACTTCTTGTGTTCAAGCAGTCTCTGTATCTGTGTGTATTCATGTTTTCATGTATGCATGGACGTTTTCTTCGTCTCCTTTCAGGACCTGACAGAGATTCCTCCCCGTCTGTCAGCACGGTCCCATTAATTCCAAGTCCTACGTAGACACACGCACAAAAAACCCTCTGTCAGCACCTATGATGAAGGCCTGCATGTTTTAGGGGTGTATATAGATTGAAAATACCTAGAGTTACAAATGATTCGACATGAGCTGCTTTTGATCTTTCCTAATAAACAAGCCACAAAGTGATTTTGCAGAAAAAGAGCACCCCCAAACCTTAATTAAAATGATATCAGCAAAATGCTCAAAAGAATTGTTTCTGAGATTGGGATCCACAAAATATCTTCAGTTTCCATTTTCCTTCTATTTCATCATTACAGTAAAATCATAATGACTTGCGTTTACACTGAGGTCTCTTCTGCAACTCTCAGTTCTATGCTCAATCTGATCTGGTACCAGACCGAGCCAGACAGCCTGCCAGAAAGGTCAGCACACATGGTGTGAAAGGTTGCAGCCAGAAACTGTATATCTCCCCCAAGCAGTGGTTGCTACATGTTTGTGTTGAGTTATGGAAAATAGGGGGAATGTAATCCCTCTTTTTAAAAGGGGAATATAAGTGGAAGACAGGGAAAGGAAGAAAAAAAAAGACATGCAGAGACGTGTGTGACCTCTTTCCACTTTGCTTTCAATCTGTTCTCCAGGCAGGACGTACTGAAAGACAATAACAGAGACGTGGGCGAGACAAAGTGAGGCTGGAAGGAGATACGAGCCCCTGGACAGGAATGAAAGCTGCTGCATCTTCATGTCTGTTTGCTCAGATTCATGGATGTGAAGTCAAAGGGCGGTAAAAACAGATTTCTCACAAAGAAAAGTATCCAGAATAAAATTGTTGGCTGATGTGATGTGGCAAAAAGTCTAAAATTGGTGTTTTTCTAATCAAATCGTATTGCTTACTCTATTTAAAAAAACACACACTGTTAATCCTTCACAGATAGGAACAGATGCAGGATTTTTTTTTTAGTCTATTAGGTATTGTTTAAAGTTTAACTTGTTGAAAACTAACATTGTCACTACCTTGTGAAGATAATATACCACTTTGTACCTTAAGAGATAATAACACACTATAATGATAACACTATAAATGCTTTGCTGAGTGTGTCGAGGTGTAGAATTCTATACCTTCACAGCACGTCGCAAACCGTTTTCAGTAGTTTTCCATAAGTCTGCAGCTCTCCTGTTTCTCGGCTAACAGGTGGCCTCTCATGAGAAGACCAACACGGTTTTATTACCCATAAATATATGACATGGTGTGTATACGTGCATAAAATAACAGCGCTACATTTTTACGCTCGCACAGTTTATCTACCGCGGCTGTGGCTGGCACTAGATGATGTGATGTCAGAGTGTGTGTGTATGTGTTTGCAGCCTCAGACTAATCCTGCGGGACAAGCTGTCTGTGTCGATGTGTAACATGAGTGATGTCAGGCTGCTGCGCTCCCAATGCAGGCTGGGGAAAGTGTCCAGAAATGTGTGTCTTGGATGTGAGGATAACTCTGTCTGGTGGATGCGGGGGGAAGACACAACAAAGGCTCAAACGGAGAACTTGCCGACGGTGGTTTTGGTGTGTGTTTATGTATGTGTGTGTGTGTGTGTGGTATTTGTAATGATTTCAAAGATGTTCTGAAGCAAACCTCAAAGGCAACAAGCCTTTGACGCAGCCCCTAGTCCCACCTAAAGAGAGAAATGTTTATGAAACTTCTATTAAGCTGCTATCCACTAGACTTAAAGTACATCCACTTTGAAGATGAAGTCTGGCAATGAAGAGAAGACCCTCCCAACTCAAAGGGCAGCTCCAACATATGCATTTCAAAACTACTGCATGGCGATGTATGCGGCCGGTAAAAACAGCAAACACATCGTTCTTACAAACTTAAGATTTCTTTTTCTTTTTTCCTTTTTGTTTGAAGAGGTTAAGCTAAGTCGTATAGTGTTGAAACCAAAGCCGTTTCAAACAACTGTTGGTCATCATCTGTATCCGCCCTCATTTATAACAAAGCTGTTTTCACGCGGAACATGACTCATGCGCAGACATTGGTAGAAACGAGTTACATTTACTCCATTACATTTACTTGAGTACAATTTTGGATTCTATGAGTAACTTTAATGCACAATACTTTTTTACTTTTACTTGAATATGTTTGTGGAGAAGAAACGCTACTCTTACTCCTCTACATTGCAATGTAGTTTACCTGTTTTTGCACATTTTCTTTATATTTTTGTTTCTTATTGAATTCATGCTCTTAAGAAAAATAAATCTGATATTATGGTTACTCACTACTTGAGTAGTTTTTTAACCAAGTACTTTTTTAATCTTACTCAAGTAATTTTTTAGATGACTACTTTTTACTTCTACTTGAGTCATATTTTTGTAAAGTAACAGTACTCTTACTTGAGTACAAATTGTGGCTACTCTACCCACCTCTGCTCACGTGACCAACGCTCCAGGAACTATAGGGCTGGGTATTGTTTAAAAATGTTAAAAACGTTTTAAACACACTTGCCAATCAGTGTGGCAAATGTCACCGCTCCTCCCCATTCAAAAGATTATTTACACAAATACATTGGGGTCAAATTACACAGGTGGTGATTGGCTGTGAGTAAAACATAAATGTTTTTTTTGTTTTTTTTGTTTTCCTAGATCTGGGCACAAAAACGACTGACTTCAGGTAACGTTTGACAGGCGCAGTTTCGATACTACTGCGGTACTGGGTTGTTTGGGTAGAACCCAGCCCTACCAGAAGCACATACAAAATCAATGTAAAGATGCGAAAAAATGTAACTTTTCCAGCAACAAGCAGGACTGAAACCATATGAGTTCATGGCTTCAATAGCACACACACCATCATTCGGTTACGCCCACCCAAAGACTCTTCACATGGCCTTGAGCCCGCCAGCTCCGACGGCTCGTGGCCAAAAGCGCATGTAGAGCAATTTGAAATTTGCTAGCGGTGCATCTGGATTTCCTGGGTAGCTATCCAATGATTTTGCTGCTAATTGCCCGGGTGAAGTTACCGCTTCCTCTGGCATCTCCCAAATCTTGATCAGATTGACAGCCACAATGAAAAGATATTGTTTTAAGTGACTTCAATTAAACCTTTTTTGTGTGATGGAGGCCCAAACAGAGAGCTGACGAGTTCGGGGGATTCCACGGGAATAGCTGGTTTTATTACCCAGCTGGTCTCTTACTTAATTCTCTGGTCTCTCCCAGCTCTCTGGCTCCCAATCATCTCACTGCAGAGCTCTCACATTTGCTTGTAAATTATACACTTTTCCTGGATATGTCTCATTTAGCAGGTTTTTTGCTCTCAGCGGGACGAACCTTGTAAAGTAAAAGTCAAGTAAATAGAACTGAATCTCCTGTTTGGTTGGTTTCTTTCAGTTTTTCCCCACCGACTCTTTCTCTTATGTTCAGCTCCATTGCTTCTGACAAGTTTCACCTCCAAAACCGCCACACCATATGTTGGTTCTGTCGGAGCTGCAGATCCAGGTCGACGTGGGTGAGTTCAAAAACTTTCCAACTTTTCCTGTCTGTCAGCGGAGCGAAAAAAAAAATATCTCAACAGCTTATTATTTTATTTACATCCTGTGCACATATTGCTGATTCTGCATGTCTGGAGGAAGACTTTTTGAACAGATGAACTGAACGAGTTTCCAACCTGCCTCCTATTCTTCTTCCTTTGTGTTTCGATAGCCAGCACAGGAGCATGGCGCTCCATCCAGCAGCTGGATAAACACAACATCGCAGCCGCAGTCAGGGGATGAGAGTGGGAGTGATCCTGCCTTTGATTGATGGCTCCTCTGTTAGCGGATCCCTTAATCAGCATGACTCGCTCACCTCCGTAGGACCGACGAGCGTCTGTGTCTTAATTAGGTGCACCCACACAGCTGTGGGGTGGGGGTGGGGGGGCCAAAAAGAAGCACACATTGCACATAAACTTATTTGAACTCAAACATGTTGTTCTGTGATTTTCTTCCCTGGTTGCTGATACAGTTTAGGTGTCACATTGTACCACGCAGGGTTGTGAGTATTGAGTATACAAGGAGAAGTCTCGTTGAGAGTCCTGACCAAGACAGGCAGCAGAACAGTCATGTGGTGGGATACATACGAGAATTAGAGCAAAAGTCAAAGCAATTCTGGTCAACAATTGCATCATATTAACTGAAACAAAATTAATCAAACCATTAACGGCTACAGTAAGGTTTCTAAATCATTGTGGCATATCAGCCCCTTAAATACGGAGACCCACTCTAACTAAGTGAACCAACGGTCTCAAAACTAGAACTCTTGAGTGAAAGTCTGCAGGGTGAACCATTGTACTCCTGAGAAGTGCATTTCATACGAGACCTATACTTGTTGTACTAAAAGTACACCAACCCACTGTAGTTTAAAGGATACACTGGGACTCAATCCCTGGGCTCTGCAGTGAAGGTCAAGGTCTAGAGGGTTACCCTATTGTACTTTGCAGGATTGCGTGCTGCAAGAGAGCACACAGGCTTTGGCCTGAGAGCCCAAAAGCCAAACCATTGTACCACATACCACTGCATGTTTGATGGAAATATAGCATTGTGGTATAGCTAAAAAGCCCCTTTAAAAATACAGAGACCCATTCTAGGAATAAATGGGACTCCACCTTATGCTCGGTAGTGACAGTTCAGAGGCCCAGTACCATTGTACTATATAGAAGACTTTCTTTTACAGTTTATATCATTGCCGTATAATGTAAAGACCATTAAAAATAAACCAGTGGATTCCAGTCCCAGTCATTCCTTAAAACTAGAATGGGACCATGCACTTCTAATAGCCTTTACATTATACCATAATGATATATTATGGATTTCTCCCTTCCTATTTACTTTCCCTAGTTGTACAATGCTTATCATTTCTTTAAGCTAGTATGGTTCTATGAACTTTTAATGGGTTTTACTATATTCCACACTGATAAAACATATATAGATGTCTTCCGATGTACACTTCTCCATAGTACAATGTGTAGGCCTCAAGGTTTGAGTCCCAGTCCATCTCCCTTCGAGCTGTGGGGGAAATTGCTTGGCCTGCGCATAGGAGGATGAATGAAAACACAAGCTCTGAATACTACAACTACTTCCATTATTTGGCATTTTTACTATTTCCAAGTGAGTTATGTAAAAGTCACGGCAAGCATGAGTATTTGGATTCAGTTTGCAGGAAAATTCAATGAAGTTCAGTGCAGGTGAACCTGGGACACACATGGCATCTTCAGACCTAACCGCGCCCCCTACCAACCCTGCACAGATCGCCACACTTTATGAAAAAACACACACTTGGCTTTACGTGAATCGCCACACTGTTACCCCCCCTACCACAGGACTAGCTCGTCCTCCTCTACCCTGCCCAGAAACGTTGCAAAATATTTCCGAGAGGGTGTGCATCCACTTGTCGTTGCATAATTTTCCACCGTCTAACCTGAACCATTTGTCGCAGCCAATGTCCCATCCTCCTTTCTTTGGAACTCATTTTCACACAATTCCTCACTACTTTTATGTGTGTGCAAGTGTGAAGGTCAACTCAACAGATGCTCTTGACTCCTTCTCCTCCTGTGCCAAATTTCCATTTCGGTTTAGAAGGACACAATTTGCTGCAGACCACCAATGTCATTTTTTTAATCAAAGTTAGAATTTGGCTTGTGGTGCTGCAATGCATGTGGTGGAATCCTATTTTTTGGTGGACCTGAAGCTGCCATATTTTGTGTCTGTGGGGTTATTTGCCTGACAATAGCTTTGCACAGCCTTGCACTGCTCTCTCTGACATGCAGACGGCACCGCCTGAGCTCATACACGCTAACACACTTTTTCCATTCTCTCACGCTAGTATTATGAGGAGTTAACGGGGTCCTAGTACGAATGAAATAAGCAGAGTAGGCCTTAAACATTACAGTTATGGAGACAGATTAGATATTAATTGGGATAAGGAGCAGAATTTTGTTTCTGATTCCATTCATCTTCCACTTTGCGATATAAACAATTTATATGAAGTAAAGCTGATGAGAACATGTTTCCTTACTATGTTCCGGTGCAGGGATATACATTACACACGTGCATACAGTATAGTATTTAGTGGCATGTAGAGATTTCCTGACATGAAGGGCCAGGGGATTTGCCGCTCTTGCCCACGGAGTCTCCAGTGCCCACGGCCCTCTTAAGCCACATCCTGAGAGACAGGATGTCCACTCTGTACAGGAAATGACCTTGATTGATTGTTCTCTATTAACTAAGAGCGAAACTCAGTCAGAGGGAGGAAGCCGGAGGAAGTGGCGAGTGAAAGCGAGGTAATTTGCACAATGGGTGCCGGTGTGTGCTGCACATTGTGTGTATGTGCGTATGTATATTAGTATGTGTTTCTGTTTTTGTCTTATTTCAGGATATCTAAGAAGCTGTGGAACAATTGTCCTGGATTTGTCAGTTACAACAGTATTGAAACTTAGAATTACAATCAGGTTTATTGACAAGATAATTAAAAAAAATAATTTGATAAACAACAAACTAATTGTGATGAGATAAATGTAAAAGTGTAAGAAACTAAAGCTGTAAAGTTATGTGAACCGTATGTGAATAACTGCAGATGGGCACAAATTGCTTCTTTTTCATATCTATATTGTTATTTTTTACAGCATAAAGCTCGTTTTGGTCCAACTGGTATCAAATGTACAACTAAAAACAGGTTCCAGGTTCCTCCGAACAAAGCAAAGACTTTGAAGAAAAGTTGGCTTCAAAAGGAATCCAATCTCTTCTAATACACAGATTTGACAGTGTACTGTATGAACTGTACACAGACATATCTTCCACATTATCCAACAGGATTAGACTGTGGGGTCCCTTTCCCGCTCTACCCCGGGAGATTTGGTGTGACGGTGTCTGGATTCAGTCTGAGGGGGGGAAATGATACAGTGTTGACTAATGACTGAAATTCTCCAGTGTGAGTGCATGTGTGCACACGTAATCTAATCTGGTCTAATGGGCAGCATCCCGCAGGACAGAACCAGTACCAGCAGGTGTGCACAAGTAAAAAACAGAAATGTTTATCCCATTAGGCTCTGATGGCTGAGCGACTCCGAATGCACTGAGGAAGCAATTAATGAGAACAAAAAAAGTCAGATTCTGTTGCACCACATCATTGTTTGCCTGAGATAGATTTCCACATGCTTTACACAGGATAGGATACACAGATACAAATAGTATCAAATTTCCTTTAAATAAAACAAAACATTATTTCCTACAATAATACTTACCATCTTAATACGGCTTAAATGAGCTGCTATGAAGCTTGGTCAAAACACACTGAATAACAAGAACTAAGGTTGTCTTCGGTTTCTGGCAACCACATGTTGACTTCTCCTCTTCCACATCAGTCAGTGTCAAATCTGGACATTAGCCTTGACATTGACATTTCACCTTTGATCTTTAGTGTTTGGTTGGAGCATCCACAAAGTGCAGGTTCTTTGTTGGGCGTTGTTAACAGCAGGATGCAAGCAGGAAGAAAGCAGAGTGACTGAAGGCGGCCTGCTGTCGACTGAAGAAGATCTCTTAAAGTTTCATGCCAGCCACATTTGAGCTGACATAGTTGTGTTTTTAAAAATAATTGCATGAGTTGCATGTGAATCTGACATCTGGTGGGTGAAGAATATCGACCTGGCTTTTGCATATTTCTCGGGACGCCCACACACCAAAGACACAGCATTAATCTTGTAGCCCACATATGAAATCAGGTCTGTTCTCGGCAATGAGGCTGCCTATGTGCATGCCTTTAAAAAGCCACCATTGAAAAGTGATGTGGAAAAGTCAGAACCGTCAGAGACTGAAAGGTTTCCATATACCTCCCAACACCAAATAAACGCGTGTGCACCAAAATGTCAAAGGAAAACTCTGGAGTGCTTCAGGGAGTTTTGGAGGATATGAAAGCTGATTTCCATCATTAAAAGGTCAGGAATTATAACAATAAAAATATCTGAATCCAAACTGGAAAGGCAATCCACAGTGCATACTTTTTGCTGAGGCCAAGAGTCCGGATTTTTTTTTTCCCCCCCATGGTCACTTTCCATAACTATGGAGCAATTTTTGTAGCAGAACTAAAGAGCTGTGAAGATATTCAGGATCTGGTTGTGCATCATCATAGTTGTGCAAAAAAAATCTCCCCAAAGGTCTACTTTAATTTTCAAGTGTGCTGAGCGTTATGGATGTATAAAAGAAAACAATATGCGCATTCATGGATCAGTAAATGCGTAAGTCAAATATGTAAACATCCATAGATCTTTCCATGGATCTCTACATAGATCTGTAAAAGTGTGCAAAGATCTTAAAATGTGTATAGATCTTGACTCTGTACATAAAACAAACATACTGTACATAGATACATAAATTATAGATAGATAGACAGATACATACATACATACATACATACATACATAGGTCAGTAAATGTGAAAGATAAATCTGAATCGCATACATAGATCTTTAAATGTTTTTCTTTGTCCATATATTTCTTATTTGTTTAAAAATCTAAGGGTATTTACAGTGATGCCAAACCTGACAAACCACGGACCGTCCATCAAGCCTTGACTCCGAAATGCATGGTGCCAGTGCATGTCATAATTTTAGCTTTATGTCCCATTATCTTCAGATCATTGTTTTTAAGGCGCAGTGAAAACAATTTCAAGTCATCTTTACATACAACAACACTTCCATTCTCCTCCCCCATGTATTATTTCAGAGCTCTCCCTCTTACTAGTTACCTCTGATTTGTGACCATCACTCCTGGTTTTTCAATTTGTTCTGTTTTTTCCTCACTAGAAATCAGGGACAGTGCCTTCTGGGTATCTACAAACTGGAAGGGGGTGTGGATAGCCGCAGATATATTACCAAAATATCCCATCAGTCAACTTCTCTGCTTGCGCTGAAAACATATATCGACGTACGATGCATATTTGTAATGAAAACTTAAATCTTTCCCAGGAGTTTCAGTGAAAGGAATACCTCAGCCGCCCCCTGTACTTCTTGACGATCGACGATAGCAAAGCCAGCAAAACACAAACCATGTGCTTTCGGTACATATCTCTGTGCTTGTGAGTTCAAAGGTCGATGTAGAGCCTAACAGAAGACAGATCCTATCAGAGGTGGGCTACTATTCTGGTGGCACTGAATGAGCCCTAGGACAAAAATGAGACCGGATGGTTTCGCCCCCTCACTGCACAATGTGCAGTCTGGGGTTGAATCACACGCTAAAACACACACACACACTGTCCTGTAGGTCTTATAGGTAATAAACTATTAGAGAAATAAACAGTGACTGCAGGGGATTTTGAATGGCTTGGCACTGTCTAATTCAAGACATTATTATTCCATATACACCGACAGAAGCCTGTGTTTGCTTAATATGGGCTGTTCGTCTTTCTAAGAATAACAGAAGCTTTTTTTTTTTTTTCATCCCGACAGGCAACTTTTCTTTCTATTTCTTAACAGAGATTATTGTGTTTCATAAAAGAATGATCATGTTTTCAGAGTCCAAAGGGTTTTCATGAATATTCAGGAGCATCTCAGCGAAAAACTGTCAGTTTGTCGTCATTCAACACTCACACGTCTACCTTATTACACACAGCCCTCACCTGCACCGCAGCCTTCTGAGCATTTCTGAGGTTTATGTCTGACATCCACAGGACGTTCCCTGGCAGTGAGGCGCTGGCTCATCTGCGGGGGAAATTACACCCAGTGGTTTGTTGTGTTAATAGATTCTGTAGCCCAGTTTCTCAGGGCACAGACTGTGTGGTCCGCCTGTCAGGTGTGGGCCGCGGCCTTATTTGTTCACCTCTCTAAACCCTTCACTCTCATGTTTCTCATAGAGGAATGCAGATTTTTTTGGGGGTTCGTGCAACAGTGGAGTTTCAGCCACGATCACCACCACTGATGAGTGACATAGCAGAGCTGATGATGTAAGTCAAATGTGCTTTGAGTGCCATTTAATGATGTCAACCCCTCCCAATGTTCTCTGAGACTCTCCAGAGATTACAAACGGGGGACCTGGAACTCGCCAGGCAGAGTTTGATCAAATTAAAAACAATTACTCTATTTGATTTACTCCACCAGAAAAAATTGTGCACCGGCTCTCCGAGGTGCTAGTGTTACCATTCCAGTGCCCAGAGAAGTAACTTAGATCATCTGCAGTTTTTAAGAATTCACTAATCAGATTCCTCGTAATATTTGGTAAACATGGGCGCACCGAACATGACGTGTGGCCGAAGTCCTGTCACTTTAAATTTATAGACAAGTGTTTCTGCACCAACATCTGCTGAAGTGAACAAATGAGGGACTTTTGCTATTAGAGGGTTTAGTGTTAATTGTGACTCTGTGGGATTGAGATTTTGTTTTGAGAAGGACGACCTACAGTTTGTGTTGGGAGAGAGGCTGCTATATTTCATGCTGTCCAGAGACCAAGACAAAGAAATCTATCCCTGCTTTCACAACCACAGCAGACAAAGCTTTTTTCCCACAGGTTTTGCAAGTTATGTTTGCGATGGTAATTCCCCATCAAACACATTTTAAAAAAAATAAAATATTGCTTTTCAAAGGGCCGTACAAATGGTAAGTAAGGCACAGGGATGCAAAGTCTAATGTGTTTTCATGCCTGATTGTGCCTTAATGTTGGCCAATAGAATGGCTCACTTATTAGTGTTGGTGTAAAGGACAGTTCTGTCGCTGGTGCTATTTAAGTCCTTTCCCTTGTAAAACATGATTGCCAAGGAGTTCTGAAATTTTGCACTCTTACAGTAACATGTGACAGTTTCTCGACGCCCCTTCCCACTGAAACTATGAGCTTGCTTTGACCCTAGAAAACTTGTTTAGGGTTGCAACAAAAACTATGGCGCCATGTTTACCAAACCTGTTATGGCGGCTGTTCTCTAAGACGAGTTGCGTGTAGACAGTTTATTGTTAACGTCCTAAAGTCCTAAAGTAGGCGTTTTTGTGCAACTTCTGATCGGATTGAATATAACGCATCTTAAATCATGTTGTGCAGATATATGACAGTGGTTACAAGATTGAAAAAAAAACATGGTTTAAATTTTAACAAAAATCAACAACGTGCATTTACTTTAATGTTTTATGGCGCTTTGGATTTCTGTAAGGAGGAGCTTTTACTGTAAACATGAGCACGAAAACTGTGCACAGCCCTCTCCCTCTGCAGTGTGATGCAGTGAAGTCACCCTGCCCTTTGTTGGCGTCCAGCGGCTGCACATAAAGGGGCTCTGTGAGGCTTTTTCAGTCACTGCGCTGTGGCTTCGGCAAAACGTTTAACCCCACAGGACTCTGGAATGAGCCACTCTTTTCATGGTGACTTGTCATCCATAACTGAAACTTAAAAGTCCTTGCTTTTTCAGTTTTATTTTTTATTTTTTTACAAAGTAACTCAACTTTCCTTCCCAATGGCCAGAGCAGAGTCTAAACAAGCTGTTATGTCACTGCGCATATTTCAGTGCTGAGTCAGAGTGATGCAACTATTGGATATCTGTTGAGTTATTTATCTGTATTTAGGGTGTTGTTAGCTTCGTGAGGGGATGAAATGCTCCGAGGACGCGGCCCACCCCAGCAAGCGAGAAGTTTTAAAAGTGGAAACAGTAAAACTCCCTTGATTCCGGCATCCGCGCCAGCAGGCTCCACAAACTTATCTTAAAGGTGTTTCCATTTGGCTCTGTGGTGTGACAATTTTACGTGTGTGTGTGTTTGATTGTCTCG
>CAESWR010000871.1:479616-490546 GCA_903171835.1 Mullus surmuletus
GTGTTGGTGTGTGTGTGTGAGCTGGATTCCTCTTGTGCAAGGTAATGACTGGCTAAAAGAGAAATGCCTTACGAGGACGAGTCGGCAGCAATAAAAAAGACGGAAAAGAGGCTAATAGGGGTAAAATCAGAGGTCAACAAAGAGTCGCTTTTTTATATTTTCACCTCCACTTCACCCACTGGCTCCCATCATTCCCGCATTAACCTGCCGGAGTGCGAGGAAGAACATGCGGAATATAAGATTAAACACATCAGAAGGCATGTAGGTACAGTTACATGCCCAATACACACACGCATACACATACACACACACACACATGCACAGTCAAAGCCCTCATTGTTTCCCCCCTTATCACTTTCCTCTCTGCTGTTTTTCCCTTCCTGTACTCTCTTACCTGCCCTTATCTCTCCCCTCTTTCATCTGGGGAGAGGCCTCCGAGCGCGGGACAAAGAGAACACGGGAGGAGGGAGCGAGGGAGCAGCAGCGCCGGGCCATGAGAAGAGAGGAGACGAGGAGAAACGGAGGGAGAGGAGACAAAGAGCGGGCCGCCGAGGCCCTTATCTGAGATGATACGCATACGCTGCGCACACAGGGGCCATTGTTCGCCCCCCGGGGTTCTCCGCCGCGAGGGCCCCTGTTATCACGGAGGCCGAGGCTGACGAGCGTGTGGCCTCCCTTTCTTCCTCGCTCCTCCTTTCATCTGCTCTCGCTCAAAGGAAGCCGTCTTCCTCCCTGCGTCTCTCCGCCGCTCCGAGCTTTCTTCATCGGCCCGGAGATTTGAAACACACGGCGTAAGCGGACCCCCCTCTCATTTACTGCACCAACGCTACCTAATAGTCCCCCACTGTTCTCTTAATGAGCTGCACCCAGGGAGCAGTGAGCGTAGTCGAGTATATGTGTTGGCAGAGTCGGCGCCTAATGGAGCCAGACCTCCATCAGACTCACGGAGAGCCTCAAACGTGCACCGCCGAGTTGGTACTCGGCGTCGGTACAAGCCCGGCCCATTTGCCACTTCCTTGCGGAGTGTTTTCGCAACATTTATTGCATCAATGAGACATAAGTGGAGAACAAATCATTTCTGTAATGAGGCGGAATTGAACAGAAACATCTGCGGGGGTGAAAGGTGGAGGTGTGAGGCTCAAAATCACAACATCAGAGCTGTTTGTGGTTTTAATCCAATGGAGAGGGGCCGTAGAGGAGCTAGTTTTGGTTCCACACACATATCCTGTAATAAGAATAAGAAATCCGGCTTCTTGTTTTGTTTTTTAATGCTAAATAACACTTGTAACATTTTCATAAAAAAAAGATTGACATCCCTCACTCAATTTGTATATATATGTGGTACATATATGTGGTACACCCTTATAGGGGAATACAATCAGCAGCTCGGTGCTTAATATAATTAAATTCAATGATTAATATCATTTAGAATTCTATCGTGCAAAGAAAAAAAAATGTGATAGTGGGTAAATAAATAAATAAATGAAAGAAAATAGAAAAGCAGAACCATAGTGCGGGTATCGCGGTACCGCGGGACCCAATTAGGGAGGAACTCCGCCCCCTTCCTTCAGTCGGAGAATTCGAGGAAGGAATGGCGGTTCGCTCTCTCATTCATTCGATACGTGATTCTGTTTTCCAGAGTTCCGTCGAGGAGGATTGAGTGAGCGGCTCCCTTCCGGAACAAAATCATTTGTTGCACAGTTCACACACAGTGATACTTAGAATATTTAAATATTTAAAGATATTTAAAATCCCCCAAAATATTAAAAATCGTGTAGCTTTGATTAGGGGTGAGCTTGATTTGACTCATTTGATTTTGACATTTAACTAAAAAAATGTACGTTGACGAAATAACCAATTAGTCTGTACACAAATGATACCGGAAGGTTAAAAGGAAAATTCGAACAAAATGATCTATCTATCTATCTATCTATCTATCTATCTATCTATCTATCTATCTATATCGATCTTTGACTGACTTCTAAAACACTCACATCAGTTGGAGACATTGAAAGCCCTCTTTGGTACACATGCTCTTCATCGAGGCTCCTCCTGAGAAAAACAACTGGATCTGTCATAAATGAGAGAGAAGCATTCATTTAAAACAACCTCTCTTTGGGCACCACTACATAGGAACTCATCATAAATATATAGTGACAGAATGACTGTTAGATGGTGGATTTGGCCCACTAAAAAGGGCTCGTCTGAACTCTGTTTAAACTATAACCAAATATTTTTGCCATAAATCAGATCTTACCCAGCTTTGACACATTGTCAGGGATTATTTATTAGTAGTGATTAGTAACACAGCACAAACAGAACATGCTTATCAGATGTCTTTCATAAACTGGTCATAGATACAAAATGCAACGTGTTGGAACAGCAAAGGCATTGAGCTGCAGCAACGCTGGAGGCACATTCTGCATCATCAGAACAGCATTTCACAAACTAAGTCATTCAGAATCAAACTGAAACTTTTCATTAAGAAAAAACACCTGCAGAGTCAGACAATGTGCACTTGTCTGCGCTTCATACAATGCGCCGGTTGAAAGAAGATGTCCACAGGCTAAATGTGGCATCCAAACGCCTCAGTGTTTTGACATCCGCTTTCCACCGTTGCCATAGAGACAGGTAGCAACTCCCTCTCCTCTGCATTCCCAACGTCTTTCTTGATGGACAGGAAGTGGCACGGGAGGAATGTGCGAAAGAGCGCTAGCGCCACGATGTCCAACAGCAGTTTGCCCGGCCCATTTCCCAGCAGCTGCTGACCCCTGGGCTGCGACACCGTAACCTTTCAACCGGGCTCTGAAAGGACATGCTTTCATCAGGGGCTGAAAAATGTCCTTGGAGGTAGGAAGGTGGGAAGGGAGGGTTTTTCAGGTTTTAGGCATGAGGGTGGGACGGTGCTCAGGTGAGGCACTTTCAATAGGTCAAGAAAAGAAATCTGGGATTAACATTTATGGACTGGGGTGTAGATTTAAAGATACACATGGAAGCTTGAGGTTAGGACATCTGGAATAAGAGTTTGCCGACACCTTCAAGATGAATCAAGGTCTTTATCTTTATATTAATCTTCAAGTATTCGGAAAAAAGAATTAGCAAATGAAAAACAAATGAATCCAAAACATTTTGATTTTTAGACTCTTTCTGCTGTTTGATCATCATGCCCCCCCCCTCCCATTTTTGAGTGACAGCAGGAATGCGCCTGCGATGCTGCTGGTGTGTTTTGGTATGCTTGAAGGATGAATGCCGCGGTCGCCATGGCAAATGCTCTCATGGAGACGGACCCCTATTCCATCCTCATTGTTTCCACCGCACTTGGTGAGCAGCATCGGTGGTCCGCAGTAGCACCACCGCTTTAACAAGACACTTAGAAAGTACATGTGATTGTAAGCTGTGTGCACAGACACACCGTCTCCATGGAGATGGGGAAATGTTGTGTGTGCATGTTGGAGGGTGGAGGATGATGTAATCAAGATGTTTGACCTGTGACCCCGGCAAATTGGAACCTGTTTTTTGGCAACCAGGATACATGGCACTCAGCAGTATCACCAAGTAGTCGTGTTTGGCCCTTTGATCCTTGCTCGTTTGTGCGTACAGACGTACACGCGGCGAGGTTATGATGTCACCAGGAAGGGTGAAGCTCCGTGAAATGGTGAAAACTTTCCCCTGCATCCCTGTGTTGGTGTGTCTGTGTGCCATTGCACCATCTGAGGTCAAAGAGTCAACCCAGGTATGGTGCTGCACCGTGACACAGCGACCTGTACGACTGCAGCAAGGATATGACCAAGCCCCAATTAAATGCTGCTAATTGACAACGATCAACACAATGATCAGATTAGGCGATTGGACTGCTGCTATACAGTCTGGAAATCCAGACAAATCATCAATGTTCACTGTGCCTGACAGGTGTGCAAAATTCCATCACTTTTTGAGCACGTTAAGAGGGTCACAATGGTTAAAAGTGGGTGTAACTATAATTTTAAAGTGGGGTCTTGCAGACTTTAATACACTATACAGTTTGGAAATCCGGATAAATCATGTATTTTCACCGAGCCTCACGAGTATGCAAAATGACTTTTTGTGCACGTTAAGGGGGTCAAAAGGGTTACAATTTGGGTGTACATATAATATTAAATTGGGGTCTTGCACACTTTAATAATACAATAATAATGATACAACTACATAACATAATAGCTATATTGTAACGTGATAATAACAGAGCCCCCCACCACCACCCCAAAAAGACTATCAAATCAAGAAACGATTGGCAACTACTGACCCGATGAGACTGTTCTAGTCCTACACCTCTCCTGACTGGTTATATGGTATCCTTGGTAACTAAACAGGATCTGATTTGATGGTTTGTCACCTCACTGATAATGCTATGTTAGTGTTAATGCCTCTCTTGCTTTTCTCGGTAGTGGTCATCAATAAACAGTAGCTTAAGCTTGTTGTTTAAATAGAAAGTGAGCAGAAAAGGTAAAAAAAACGCCTCACATCCTGATCCAAGCATGCGGTTACACCTCAGGTCATGCTATACGCTCTAAACATACAAAGACCTGCAGCTCCGCCCCTTCCCAGAAACTGCTGCATGTTGATCCATGGGTCTGACCGCTTCTTCACACACTCACACACACAAGAAAGAAGCAGCTAGAGAATGCTGCTTCTTGTATTCTTTTTGAGCCATGTTGACGATTCTCATGACAAAGTGCGAAAGTTGGCGCTGCTCAAACATCTGCCGGCCAAGGTAAATTAGAATCTGCCCATTTGAGCGGCCCAGTGATGTTTATGTTCAATGAGGCACCTGGATATTGCTCGAGAGACACACGTCAGCAGCCCTTGCACGTGTGTTTGAGCCGGTACACATGCTCATGCGTGTTTGTGCGGATGCACATACGTGTGCAGGGGCTCTACGTGAAAGCAATGCTGATCGTCCATCTTTAACCAGGTGACACCCTGCTGCTGACACCCTCTCCTTTGGTGTTACCTGGAAACCGGGAGACTGTTTGTCTAACAGTGTCTCCCATCATTGCTGAACACTGAACGGCGGGTGGGCTAAATCGCTGAAAGGCGCTCAAATCTACGGTGAAGTTGGTGATGGAAGACATTCAAAACACATAATGTGCGATAGTTCGATTTTGACTTTAATCCATCTCTTAATCCTGCTCTGATCTGAGAATCAGTGGATAGTGCAGCTGCAGGTTAAAGCTGCATAAAAGAGCTTTTTCACATCAGTATACATTTTAATCGTTTATTTTAATTTGGTGCCTGCCTGTGTCAGCATGTGTGTATTTTAAAAATGCTGCTGGCTGTATTTCTAGTGAATAATTCAGGGGGGGGGGCACGCACCTATAGACCCTTTTAAAATGTGTAAATAGTGAGCTAAGTGTGGATGCGCACTGTTTGTGGCAACAGACGTATGGGAGAGGTCGCAAGATCGTCAAAGCTATGTACTACCAACTGGCCATCAGTCCAAATTTACAACAACAGGCGGCTGAAATGGCCTTAATCCTGTGTGGGAATTTGTGCGCGCTGTAGCAATTTGTGTAGCCAAACATGCAACACCTGCAAATTTGATGCTGGTGAAGCCTTGTAATCCCCTAATGCTTGTCTGAATCGGCGTGAATGAATGCGAGTTGTTCTTCAACTGTCTAAATGCACGTGCACACTTTGGGTGATGCTTTAAAAGGTCTATTGCGCAAACAGTGTAATGCCCTCTGCTTGACAGCTGGTGATGGATGGAATGGAATTAGTTCATTTAAAAAAAGGACTTACTTAGCATTATACAGTAGATTTCTACACAGTGCTTCCTTGAAACCTGTTGACCAATTGGAATCGCCGAAAAGTATTATTTTTTCAGGTTAAGACCTAAATGACATTAAAGTATCAACAATAAAATGTTGAATTTTATGTCCAATTATATATGTGATTCATGAATTGTATAAACATAAGTACAGAACAGCCTTACTAATGAAGTAAAGTTAGATTTTTTTATGTTTTGTTTTTGACAAAATCACTTTAAATACATTAATAGCAACTTATAAGACTCAAGCAGGTATTGCAAAGAACAGTGTCCATATATTAAGGGTAAAAATAATGTACACACACTTTAAACAGAATAGTTTGATCAATCATGAAGGTGAGGAAAACTTATGGATGATAATGCCATTGTACTGTCACTCTTGTTTTCCTTTCAATACTTTTGACTCAGCTTGGAACAATATCAGCTTTGTCGAAGTTGTCGTAATATTCAGATGGCCTTATGTCCAACACAGAGACCCGCCATCCCATGATGCCCCTCTGCAGGCGTGCTGATGCACCTGGCTGCAGGGCCAGTGTGTCTGGCCAGCATGCACACAACCCAGGCTACTGTGGTGTCAAACAGACACACCCATCTGGACTGGACCAGTTATTTTTACTTGTTGGAGACACACGTACACACACACACACACACACACACACACACACACACACATCAAACGGACTCACCTCGCCCGCCAAACATTCCACACCGACAAGCGAGCACTTTGAACGTGGCGCCACACAGCCTCCTCGAGTGCTGGGAAGTCTATACGGACCTCATCACATCCCTCTCTGCCACCTTGGCCACGTCTGAAGCCGACCCTGTCGACCTGCTGTCAAATACCCCTTCGTGAATCAAAGGGGACGGGAGACGAGGGTTGACTGGTATCATCTAGATTTTACGGGTGACGAAGAAGCACACGAAACACAAAGACATGCATTTCCAGATGAGTGCCTGTAAAGCAGCATCTTCATTTAAAAAGCAATGATTTAGTGCTGACAAGGCAATGCCGGTTTAAATAGTGCGTTGTGCAACAATCAGCGCTGATTTCTGCGTCTGCTTCAAATTTCAGGAACGGGTCAAAGTGTCACCATGTTTGGAATGAGGCATGTTGCTTTTATTTTGCAGCGCAAACAATGTGGGTTCGAAGAATCCAGTTGCTCACAAAGATTCCTCCTTCTTCATCCCAAACAACTCATCATCCGGACAAATACGGCAGCCATTTATCTTGAGACACAAAAGGAGGACCAGAAGGAGCCAAATGAAGGAGTTTTAAATTGTTCGCAGTTCACAGTCTGTTTAGAGGAAAATGACAATGACGCTGTTTTATGTTCTTTGTCTGGATCATGAGAATCATGGAGGAGTTTACCAAATTTGGGGGCAAATGACATAAAATGAGCCTCATTAAAAAGACCACTACCATAATGACGGGGAGGGGGGGGGGGGGGGGGCAGACTATACAGCCAAATCTATGTTGCATTTCCACAAGTCCATCCTGTTATCAACCACGTCGGGATGTGTAATCTGTTTGTTTGGCATTTAGATTGCAGCACCTTTAAATTATTAGACGTGTGCGTGCCCTGGCTTACTTTTTTTCGGAAAAGTAATTATCTCCTCAACCAATTCAGCTACTTCTGATAATGCGACGCAAGAGTGTTGGCGGCAAGAGGACATGTTTAAAGCTGTTCCATATATGAGAGCTGATTCACCTTCATTTTCCCTGAGACTGATCTCACTCTTGTGTGATATTAGTTACCCGAAATGCTTCTGAGGTCATGAAAATCAATGCAGGTCAATCTGTTATGAAATTGTAGGAAGTTACATTTGTGAACTTTGCTTTGGTGTGCGCTCATATGCTGTTAAATCAAACCAAAATGCTGCTGCCATCACGTAATGGAAGAATTCACCATGAAAAGTTTTTTGCCAGAGACAAAGTAAAAATGGTGAGACAGTTTTGTGTGGGAGCACAGCTGATACATGGATCTCACACATTTTAACAGGATATGCAGACAGGAACCTGGGGTTTGAGACTTACCAGACAGCGACCAAAAACAGAGAGTAATGTTAGCTAGTCTATAAATAATACAAAAATACCACAATTAAAATATTTGGTCGGGCTTGGGAAAAACATTGTGTTTTGGGTTAAAATGCGACAATTTCACAAGTGTTAGCCAAATGTTAGCATGGCCGTCTGGCTGTCGTTCTAGCAGAAATACTTCAAGGCAAACTTCTCCCATGTGCACCCTATTATCAAACCTCAAAACAGTCTTAGGAGTTGATACAGTTTTTTCGCTGCTCTGTTATATCACCAAAAAAAGTACATCCTTAATTTATTGCGTCTGAACAATTTCCCGAGCTCATTTTCTTCAGACAAATTGACCACCGAGACGCTGCTCTGAGAACGAGGCAGTTTAATGTGGTTTGTGGTGTTGCACAAAGGTTTGTTACATCTGAGAAAATTCACACGGGGCATCAATTACTGCAACATACACGAGTAAGAACATGTCAGAGTTTAATCATGGTTATGTTTAATATCCCATCCCTGCAGCGCAACCGGGAGCCGAGCAGCAATGTAAGCACTAATTACACAGAGATCTGTGTTATCAAGTGTTATTTTGGTGGAAACTCCTGTGTAATTAGTCTGACGAACATATAGAACCTGCATTGTATGATACTTCCTGTGCCCAATTCACTTCACATTTACTGTAAAGCCCTTCCACAGTTATTAATTTTCCTGCTTTCAGAATCACTCCACAGCCACAATTGGCCACCAAGGTATTTGCCAGGGGGTCTCAAAGTTTTGAAAGCTGAGGGCCAATCTATGAACCCAACACTGGACTGAGGGCCACCGAAGAAAATAAAAAAGAAGAAAAAATCAGGGGGAAAAAAATCCCATTTGTAGTAATTTTAATCATCAAGTTGCGTCTCTACAATTTACATGTATTGGTCTGCATCCAGTAATGTGCAAGAAACACATTCTAATTAATAAATGAAGCTAAACCTAGCAAATCTCGAAAAAAAACCCTTGAGAAACATTGTAATGCATACAAAATCCCTGAGGCCCGCAATGAATTACAGTTTTTAGTTTTAATCACTCTATAATTCATTGCGAGCTGCCGGAAATGTTTCTCCGGGGCGCCATTGGCTCAGCGGCCGCACTTTGAGAACCTGTGGTATATGCTGATCATCCCCCCTGCCCCCCACCCCCAAAACCCTAACCATAACCCCCTCAGTAGGGGCAACTTGGCACCAAATTTGTCAAACCGACGGCAGATTTTGTAATTCTGACTACGCATTATATCACACATCACATGGAGGAACAAATTGTTTCCTGCTTCTTAATAGTTTGTAAGCCCTCTTCTTAACGCAGTGTAATCGCTCGGGATTTCCTTCCATCTTTTTCGCACACAACGTTTCGTGGCCCTGCGTTACCTGAGCAGCGACCCGGGACGGCAGCCTGCACAGATCCCGGTCGGTCCTCGGGGGAAATGTATGTTTGCAGGCTAAAGGCTGCCACGACATGGGGGAGGAGATTCGGAGAATAACAACACATTTTCCCCAGATAATCCTACATCTGGATTATGTCTTCATGCAAGATTAGCCACACTCACTATAAATAAATGCGGTGGGGTATGACAAGGGGCAAAACAACAATGCAAATGTTACAGAGCCTTGCAGGCACTGTTGCTTCCCAATGGGACATAGAACTCTAGCAGACGGCTCCGGCTGACTTTCACAGTTATAAATTGACGATAAACATACAAAGTGAGCAAACATATTACATAACAAGACGCTGCCGAAAATGGTACTGTTGGAAAACTAGTACCAGTTAATGACCATTAATATGTATGCAAAGACCCTCGCAGATGGTGGCTTCATTCAATAAAATATGAAATGTGAACGTTATTTTTGAGTTGTCTGCGACAAATCCTAATCACATTATTAAAAAAAAAAAATCCAGTAAACTTTTTCTTAAATCAATCGACTCAAGAGTTTTCTGCAATCTTTTTCCATATGCCAGCAGCCCCTCCCCCAACAGAAAGCTCAACACACTCAACAGAGGGCACAGATTTATATTAACTTAATGTATTTTCCCTGCCCACAAATTCAACAAATTACTGTGTACTGCATAATCAGAAAGAGATGCTATTTGTAGTAAATATTTCAGCCATTTTTTTTGTTACCAATTTCAGTTATCTCCTTTGTAGCTGCTATGTTGCATCGTGACTTGATGTGACGTCTATTGACCACTTGTTTAAGACAAGACAGTTTGCACAAGACAAAACAGTCTACACACAAATGTTATCTAGACTTATCTATATCTCTACTTCAAATATTCAAAAGAGCTGGCATCAGCCGCACCAGTGGCTGTCAGCCTATCAGATGGCATCAATCAATTTGCATAAAGCACAGAGACAAAAGCACAGAGACAAAAGCACAGAGACAAAAGAAAGACAAAAAAACAGAATTGCTTATCAAGTTGTGTTATCTAGCTACACAAACAGTGATTTCTTTATGGCACTTGCTGAAAGTGTATTCAAATCTGCGATGAGATGATTTTATGATCTTCACAACAACTTCTCGCGCTGCCTTCTTGTAAATCCAATCACACGTAATAATTGGAAGCAGGAGGAGAGCAGATGAAAGTCGGCCGCTGCTCAAATAAGAAACATGACTTCTTCCTCTGCCTTTAAACCACGCTTTCCCCTCTTGGATCACAGAAACTTTTCCACTCCATTTCCAGCTCTCAGATTTAACCCTGATAACTGTTCTTCTTTAACGCGCCATTGACACTTAGCGGCACCCAGCTCATTTGAAAAAGCACTGACGAGGCCTCGCTGCGGTCGAGCGTCCCCGCCAGGGCTTGGCATGTATCACTCGCCACCATTAGTCTTTGTCCTACACATTTTTCTCTCTCGTGTGGTGTCTGCTTGCGGCCGCTCTCATGCCGTCCCAGAGGAAGATTGCTCCTTTGAGAGTGGCTCCAACTTGCACAATCAGCAGAAACATATGCAAACAAAAACATGACAATAAAACCATTATGTCTGAAACCTTAATTCTATCACCCGAAAACAGGAAACCTCGTTTTAATTACAGCCTCAATAGCTCAGAGAAAAGCAAACA
>CAESWR010000871.1:493815-517636 GCA_903171835.1 Mullus surmuletus
AAAAAAACTGTTCTGCTTGCTGCCAGCCTCCCACAGACCAAAAGATTTTCTTGCAAGATTTTCTTGCATTAATCTAAGACAAAAAGCTAAAGATGCCCAAGATAATTGTCAGGCCGGTATAGGAGAGCTGCAGCTGTAAAAACCCAGTGTTGGAGTATTTCAGTTAAATATTTCAAGTCTTTCTTCTTCCTAAGATTACATCATCTCCCACACGGCTTAAATCTGGTGACCACAATTATCTGTCACTTTTTCCACCATAGTCATGAATGCAAAGCTCTGTCCGCTAATGACAACATTAATTTAATATTCCACCCCGCTCCCACCCTATAACTGGCTCTCATTTAGGGACTCTTAACCCTTGACCCTGGGGTCTGCAGCGGTGGGTCGGGGTAAGAGAGATGGAATGCATTTCCCGTACGTACTGCAAGCCATACAGGTGTGACGCACCTGTCCTCTGAGACAACATTCCTCCCTGGAGTCTGCAATCGTGCTGACGCACCAGAAGTGTTATTGCACAGAGGACTGGACACATGTCTGTGTGTATGCTGAGGGGAGGGGGCGAGGTGGCTGGGGATGTGGGTGGTGGGTGGTGGGGCTTTCCCATCTTTGAGGAATCCCATTTCCATGGAAGCGGGGGACAACACCAACACATGGCACACAGCGGCGTCCAACCAATCAGAGGAGGCCGTCACCCTGCAAAGATTTCCCAGAACACCCCTGCCAGCGCTAACAGATGTACATATAGCGGCAGTGGGAGGACGGCGGCTATACCTGGTTGTGGTCTCGGTTGCTCCCGGCAACGCGGTCCAAGGGGGCCCGTGGTGTTTGCACTGCGCACACCTGTGTGATTCGGGAGCCGGGGCAAAGGGAGAGATGGGTACTAATGTCAACAAAGCTTTGCACAACGCTGCACCTTCTCCGGTGGCGATACCGACAGCATCAGCAACTTTTTTTGGCAAACACCGGCAGAAAAACACTGCCGATATTCACATGCCAAGAGACATAATGGACGGCCTCTCGCGAGCTTGTCAATAAATACCCAAATATTTGTGCAGCAAATTCTATTTAAACGCTGTAAAGCTCCTAGCCTACTGACACAGATCTGGAGAGAGGCATGACAAATGCACAAGGGACATTATGCAAACGTCAAAAGCCTTGGAAATAACCGTTATTTTTTCTTGAATATTTGACAAGAGGCGCACTCTCACACACACAATGAGCGAGCGGTGTACCGGGAATCGGTAACGCTGAGCTCATCACTTTGCAGGAACTTCATCCAATAAAACAATTTATGGTTTTCTGCTGATGTACAGCTGGCAGGCCGATCACTAATGGGTTTAAAATGTGCCGTCTCTGGCCAAGAGAGAGAAAGAGGGGGAGAGAGGGAGCTAGCAGTGAGCGAAGCAGTGCGAGGGATGGGGAATTCTGATTTATGGTCGCACCTTCACTCTCCAAATCTTCGGCATGGCTTTTTTCGCTCCTCTCAAGCCTCAGAGTGGTGTGATGTTGCGGTGTGTCCAGAATCCTTGACATCATTGCTTTCTTTGTGAAACCAGAGTGCGGAGCACCGGAGGATGCCAGCCTGACGAGCGGCACGCCAACCGCCAGCTGACTTATGCAAACGCCTTTGATGTCTGCCTTCGCGGCGCGCTCGCTCCCAATGCCGCTGTTTGTAACGGGCGCAGGAGTTGTAGGCCACCCACCGCGGTATTCAGGTCGAGTTTGGATGCATTTAATCTTTTTTTCCTGCGCATGTAGCCGACGGGTGATTCTTTCAAACTAAAGCAAATATTTGAGAATGGGCCATAGCCGTGTTCATCTGTCATTCAAAGTGCGCAGCCAACTTTCGCCTGTACTGCGTTTGCAACAGTTGACCGGCATTACGTTTACCGTTCAATTAAATATACCAAGCAATCAAAGTTAAAGTTAAGTGAAAATATATTTGTGTTCCAAGTCAGTCGCATGAAAGACAGATGTCTTATCAACCATCCTGGCAAATTTGAATGCTAGAAAAAGTCATTTAGTATGTTGAAGGGATAGTTCGGCTTTTGTTACATGAAGTTGTATGAGATCCTCATCATCAGTGTCGTTCATCAGCAGTGACTTTTCCCCACTGCGTCCCATGAGCAGAGTCCGGCCCAGTTTCGGTGTTGCAGAAAGTAGTTCTGTCTAGTTGCTGGGGTCACACGAATAAAGCGTTTTGCTCCAAAAAACAATATGCGTACAAAAGAGTAATCTATTTGCATCAAATATTTTTGGCCACAAAAGTCCGACCTTGCAATCACCCAGTACAATTTTTCCCTCCCTTCGTATCACTGTGTGCACCTTTCCATCAGCTGAAGAGGCGGAAGGAGACCACTGCGGTCTCCCTCTGAGCATGTAAACGCCGTGGAACAGCTGATGAAATTGTTTTTATATTTTTCCTAAGAAATCGTGGGTTTTCTCTTGACTGCACCTTTAAAAACAATAAATTACAATGATCTCTGCAGACTGAGCAATTAAATGGCAGAGAAGACAGCTGCGGCTAAGCTGTTGGGTTGTCACCAACGACAATGGAGCTCCCTGTGACTCATCACTCTGCTTACATTTCACCACTCACTGTCTGTGACTACTGGAGACAAGGATTTTCTGGGAAATGTGACATGAGGAGAGCTGTTGTTTCTGCGGACTTTCCTCAGACCAGAGGGAGGAAATGCTCATCTCAGGTCAAAGCCAGTCAAAGATGCTTTTAAAAGCTTGGGCTCGTGCCTCGCTCCCTCTGTGGCTTATTTTCCTTTGAGGAGTCGCGCTGGCTGCGAGCCAGACTCTACTTCAGATAGGCCTCATTAACGAGCGTATCTGATGGTGCCCACTTTAGATCTTCAAAACTCTCTCAGAACTGCCTCTGTGTCTCGTGAAACAATGATACGCTGAGTTGAAAAGCCAAGGAGAGTCATAAATGGGTCGTTGAGGGGAGCCGTACAGTCTGTCAGCCACATCATCATGACCTTTGGCCTGTCATGTCATCCTACCTTCATCTATTTTAGGTCACCATGGAACTAGCTTTAATTGCAGATGATATAACCTGCACCTGATTTGCTGCTCAAAAGGAAAATAAAGCAATTCCATGGCTGCAAATATCTCAGTGGCAAACTGGAAAGTATCTGTTAGTGGGTTTTCAATTTCAGTTTCCGTTTCAGTTTTAAATTAATAATAGTTGTTTTTATTCTATTTTTTGTGTATTTGTATGTGTTTTATATGGCCCTGATTACATTGTTGATGGTTGGATGAAGCAAGCCTTTCCGGAGAAACCCAGCAGTCCATTTTGACAAGTTCAAAATCCGATGCCAACTCTCAACCTCTCAACCTCTCAACAGTTGGTTGTTGAAATCATGAATGATTGAGCAACAGTTATTGGCATCAGAATATAAATCAGCTGATGGCAGGTCAGGAAATCACTGCGGAGGAGCGTCCCTGCCAACGCTGCGCTCGCTCATGTGCTGGACTGCTGGCTGCAGTACGCCTAACCGCCAGAATGCGGACTGTTGAGCAGTGACTTCAAATCTTCCCCTGTGCCCCTTTAAGAGTGTGGTCTAGACCTGCTCTATGTTAAAGTGCCTGGAGACAGTGTTTGTTATAAAATTGAAATAAATTGTGTATTCACAGAAACGTCATTCACAGAAACCTAAAAAAAAAAAGTGTGTCTGCAACTACTAACTTTGAAGTGCATCTACGTCAGTCCTAAGACTTTCCCACCAAATACGACAACATGTTTTGAAGAACCGATGCTCTTCCTGTTTTGCGCCATTGAGTAATCTTGGGAATTGTCCCACCAAATCCCGTCCAGTGGTTGAGTGTGAAATGCAGCACACAGGCTTGAAGAGGCTGCTGAACCTCTCGGCTGCTCCTCTGTGGGCTTTTAGAGGCACGTGAAGAAATAACACACAACAGAATAAACACTCCAAAATTTAATCTCGATGTTCGCACAGATCTAAACCATCCCTTCGACGATGGCGAGGAAGATGTATCTTTTTGAAGTGGAGCTCCCCTGCAGGCAGCCGTGTTCCCACTGCAGGGACGGTGCAGGGGTCCACTTCTGTGCCTGTGCGTCATTAACATGTCGCCACTCTGCCCCACAAAGACGCTAATAGCAGGGTCCTGGAGGAGGCTGCTTTTCACAGGGGGAAATCTGTGGCCACAACAAGGTCACTCGCTGACTTTGGATGGAAAACAGAAGAGCCAGCTTAGGTTTATCCCAGAAAGGTGATGCAGAATCATGTAGTTGTCTGTGCTACGAGCCCTCTAGAGCAAGGAGAAAGGCCTCGACATCTGGAGGGTTGGCAGTCCGCCTGCATTGGTGATGGGCTCCAGTCGTGGCGGTAGGCAGCCGTTGTCGAGACGAGCGGCCAGCTGGAGCCGGACCAGCCAGTAATGTATCATCCCCGAGTGAGCATGTGCGAGGAGGCGGCTAGAGGGCTCAGCGAGGATCGCGTCACAAAGCCGAATCAGCTCGCACAATGTTTCTAATTGTGGTCCACATAAATTGCTGCCCTTCTTCAGATAGCTGTCGGTTTCCGGAAATTCTCGCTCTTTTGTCAAGACTTGACTCACAAATCCAAAATAAGAGAGCCTCAGACGCGAGGCCGGTGATGAGCCAGAGTGCTTCTTATCTCGACAAAAGGAGTAGTGTGCTGCTGTCTGGCTCCTCAAACCTACCTGGATGGGTAAGGGGGGGGGGGGGGGATTGAGATTCAGCATATCTGGCCACAATAGAACTAAGAGAAGAGCAAAAGAGGCTTGCCGGGCTCATATCAAGTCAGCACATGCTGGGTGATAGCAGACAGGCTGGCTGCTGGAGATTATTGTCACGTTAAAAAGATCATAAAAACCAAGAAACGGGTCCAGCGCAGCTCCTGGGTTCACAGCTGGGTTTAACTGGGGAGCAGGAGGAGGAGACGGGGGGGCGGGGCGGCTCGGAGGCATCATCATGGAATCGTGTATCCTTTGGAATTGTTTCCTTTTTTCATTGGAAACGGTATATATCTCCTGTGAAGTGTTCCATGAGTTGGTTCTCCCCTCCAACTAGGACACAGGGTGATGCACGTATGCATCCACAAACACGATGATGTATGCACACGTGTACCCTTTGCCAAGATACATAATCATATCGGCTCTGCGTCGGCAGTCTGCTGGGCTGGACCAGCGGAGGGGAGCGCTCCTGCTAGGAAAATTAACACAAACACACAGCTGCTTGTAGTTTCTGTTTTTAGTTCTTATCTTCACCTCGGCCGTCCTGCTCCCTCCTTCCTCTCGTTTTGGCCTCCAAAAGATGCAAAGACGCGGAGTCGTCACAGGAAACCAGCAGCTCCGGGTCCGACGTGCGAATGCTCAACCCCGATGTGACGCACACAGAAGTCCAATTGGCGATCGGCGTCATGGAAGCCATTAAGCCGTTTGAGTTGGTTTAGAAGAAAGCCTGAGGTAGGAGATAACAAAGCATGACATCCACGGCCTCCACGCTCCTTTGACGATGCCCTGATTTCAGGGAAGAGCGGAAAGACGTTGATGGTGATGCAAGTACGCCATTACGATGCTGATTTTTGTATGGAACACTTTAGTTTTAGCCTCCAGAAAAGTACAAAGAGACCAGAAAGTACGGAAAGGGGCATTTCACAGTTCAGCTCAATTGAAAACATATTTCGGTATACGACTCATTGTGCAACCTCTCTGTCAAAATTACAGCTTCACAATCGGATATATCTGTCAAATAACTGCAGATGTTCTTTATTCCCTGTTTCAGAACATTGTTTGCAGTGGATTACGGCCCTTTTTCCTTCCTTCTTTTTTCGGTGATGGCATATTTCCCTCATATTTATACTCTGGTTTTCTCCGCCAGCCGTGACCTTGGTCGAAAAACCGCCAAATATTTCTCACAAATGACCACGCTGTACATGTCAAATCACCTCACATTTATCATTTTACAGCTTTTACCCCGTGAGCCCACATTTGTTTCTACACCCACCCACACACACAAACACACACACAAATGTGGAGGCGATGTTTGTCTACAGTTGCAGGAGCATCATCTCACGCAAGTTCAGACACACAAATGATATTTAGCACTCAGACGCAAAGATATCCTAAAAAATGTGTGATTTGACCTGATTTGTACTTTAAGCTTTGTTTATATGCACTCGAAGGCAGCGTGAAATGTAGGTCAAACCGGAGAGCGGTGGCGAGCGAACGGAAGAATCTGCAGGACAGATTTTTATCTGAGAACGGAGGGAAATGTCACGACTCCGACATTTGATCTCGAGATTGAATCTTGGCTGCGCGGATGACTCACGGTTTGTCTCTTTGCCACCAGCAGAGGTGAATGTGATGTATTTTGTCAAGGGTGTACCTCCGAAAGCCGCGATGGAAGAGAAAAAACAGATTGATCAGAGAGTGTGTTTGAGAGGTAAGGGCTTCCAGGGAATATTCAACTCTTAAAGATTTACATCAGCGGAAAAATTGGGGGAAACCAGGCTCTTTAATGTATTTAATTCTCCTTGTGTGTCCTTTTTCGCTTGTTTTTCCTTCTTACTATCCTTTATGTGAGTGGGCTGTCCTTTTAAGAAACCTAATGATAACCTTTGTCTCATTTTTTTTAAAACCATCTTGAACCCTTTTTGTTGTTTATATTGTTTTTTCCACAGTTTTATTGACGTGAAGCAGTTTGTGCGGCTCTTCGTTGCTGTACAGGGCTATAAGAATAAAAGTTGCTTGATGGATCACATGATTAAGTCAGCTTTTGGTATTAAGTAACTTTTCTCATAAATTAAAGCTCCGTACAGTTTCCTGAGAAAACTGGAGTGCATGCAAGCATTCAAATCTTGATTTCTGGATGAACCAAAAGTTCAGTCACAATAAAGGGCCAATCGGAGGTTGAGAGGAACTGCTTAACAGAAAAAGAAAAGAAAAACTCAAGAGACCTAAAGAAGTGGGATCAGGTGAGGTAACAGAGACACTCACATTTATTCTAGGCACTTTTTGGGGGGAGGGGGGTCAGTGTCCCCAAAAAGTTCGTTATCCTTCTCAAAATGTTATATTTAAAAAGCACCAAGGAACAAATAGTCCCTTCCTAAACGTCATGCTCATTAAATCACTTTATTCTCCAATCAGTGTTCTTTCCCAAACTGCTTCTTTTATCCACATTTGATCCCCCTCTCTTGGCTGCTCCACGTTCATCCATCCGCCAATCCATCCATCCATCCATCCGTCCATAAGTCATTTATCTTATTTCTATGCTGGATTTCAACGGCACATATTTGGCAGCAGACAGTCCGTGCTCTGTGCTCATGTAGACAGACGTTTTAGAGTTTCCAGATCATACCGCTGTTATATATTCGAATCCTCTTTCTGCAGTTGGAAACAAGGGGGGAAAAAAGAAAAGCAAAAACTATCTCTCGTGTGCATCATTTTTCCCTGAGGAAACGTCTCGGCGGGGCTTTTTCGGCGAGCTCTATATATGTTTATTCGGCAAATATGTCGCTGGTGACGTTTTTACTTTCCATTCGCAGCGGGTCGGCGCGAGGTTTCGAGTGTGTTGCGGCCACGGCAGCACCGGGAGCGGCTGACCCGGCCCGGTGCGTGTCGCAGGGTTCACACGGAGGCTGAGCGGCATAAACATCAAGAAATCACTTAAGCACACATACAGGGCAATACCGAACATTGTGTGCTTCTGCCGCTGGAGTCCAATATTCTGTTTCACCCCGTTGGCTTTTTTTCCCCCCTCCTCTTCTTCTTTTCTCTCTGCGCACACGCTGCCGTTACGTAACCAGAGAGGGGCTATACCAGTTTTCTCCTTATGTAAGATGTAAGTGCAAAGAAGGGCCGTTCTTTATAGTGTCTCTCACGCCTCGTATTTCGCACTTGGCTTCCAGTGCCGAAGATGGAAATACGGCGCTGCATATGTGCGGCGTAGGCAGCGCGTGCATGCATGGAAAATGGAAATTAGCCTTGAAGTGCGACTTCTGTAGAATGTATCTTCTGCCTTGGCGGATCACGAAATCTCATGCTGATGCCGCGGTGGGGAAGGAAAATCCATCACATGCGTCCATTTTTTTGCGTGTGTGTTTCGGTGTTGCATTTCATAGCCGTCGGATCCTCCTTCAGGCTGATTCGGTGTCGATTTGGCAACAAACAATAAAACTAGTATTGGTAAAGTAAAAGAGCATAAACTCATCAGGCTTGACCCCATTTTCTTAGACTGCATCCTTGTTTTGTTTCAGAGTTTGCTCACACAAATCCTGAGCAAAGGCATGACCTCAGCTCACTGTAAAGCTAGAGACACACACACACACACACACACACACTCACACATGAAAATCAAAGGTTGTACTCATGCAGCTGTCTTGAGCTCATATGAACGGATTCTCACACACGCATGCAAGCACACACACCTCTTAGCAGCGGACAAAGGACTCTGCCATGTGTCCACCTGTAATATCACAGAAGTCCAATGTGGAGTCGAGATATCAATCCCACGTCTGCATCCGCCGTGGCTTTAAATCATTTCCCTTTCTGTGTTTCTTCTGAATTGGCTGCACCTGTAGAAGCACGAGTATGTGTGTGTGACAAAGGTGAATACAGAATTTGAAATTGGATTATATAATACTTTTGTGCAAGAACAACATGAGGAAATAATGCAGACGTGATGTATGTACGCGCCCGTAACATGTATTGTTGCTGCACTGAGCACCACGGGGGGGCAAACGCATTACATAACCCCTCGTATAACTTGGAAAAACAACAATCAGCTCTAATGAATATGGTGTGAGGAGCGGTGTGTGTCATATGACAGCTTCCTGGCACCAGGGTTGCCATGGGGTGCGTAATGCAAGCGTTGGGTTTGGAAACTATCGTTACTTTAAGCGGGGATTTGATGATGACGTGGTTTACATATGAATGAGGACAGAAACTGCATGAAGGCCTAATTCATATCAAATCACACGTATGCTTCTGATTAAGGCCTTGCTTTTTTCATTTTGTGGTTTTGCTGGAAGGAGAGACACCAGAGAAGTGACTCTTTGGCATGTGTTTAATGGAGTGCCGCTGGCTCATGTGACAATTGCATAGATTTCATGCTATAGACTTGGGAGACTTGAGAACCATAAGAGCATTTCCTCACCTGAAAAAGTGGGTCTGGTCAGGAGGTCAGCGAAATAGAAACCCCAAATCCTAAATTAGTGTTAGGGTTCCGGAAATGCCAGGTCACATATTGGTTGTGTATCGGTTTTTAAGCACCCCGAGCTTAGGGCTGTCGTGGTAAACAACGCAGTGCACGTGGTATTAAAAAAATTTATTTCAATATAATGTTAAAAATGCGCATTTGATAATATTAAAAGTCTGTGTGGATCCTCTGTTTATCAGTTGATCTGGTTACTTTTTAACTAGTTATTGTGTGTAAATGTTCATTTGTGATAATATCGTTATTGTGACATTTTTTGCCCACATTAAAGTGGAAATCTGCTATCGTGACAACCCTACCCGAACTGAATGAGCTTGGTTCTGAGTTCCTGCGACCTTTTGTTGTGGAGATATGGCCCAAATTCATGATGACGATGACTAGGTGTTCCCCTTCACATGAGCGTTTATGACTTTTAAGTAATTACTTGGCAAGCGAGCACCAAGTATAAAAGCATCATCCTCTTTATGTCAGGCTGCATAAAAGCTTCTGCTTTTGCTCTGAACTATGTTTTCTCCTGTTTTCATTGAAACAGACAACCACTCTGACTTTTTTTAACTTTTTGACAAGGACCCCTTTTTGACCAACCGAAAAAGAGCTGATCAAAATGAGCCACTCCACCGGCCTAATCTGACAGCAGCTATGCTATGCTTGCGCTCATCTCGCCGTCCCATATGGTGGACGACTTCAAAGGCCTCCTTTTGAAGTTCGCCCCAACCAATGGGGAAAGTTTGCGAGCCTCAAAGAGTAGAGAACGTACAGTTTGGATGTCTGCAGAAATAAGGTTGGGGCTGAGAGGAATACCATCCAAATGTCATTAATGTGCAGGTGGCCATATTTTGGTGCGTATTATGTTGTGCAGTCGATTGCATAAATGTGAATGTAAGCCTGCCAGAAAAAGTTGGTCTTTTTTTGTTTGACAAACTGACCTGGAAAACTCCACAAAAACTAGGTTTAACACTCCGATAAGGTTGCAGCAGCGCCAGTGTGTTTCTGCTCCATACAATAACAAAGAATCCCAAGGCTATCACACATTCCTGCAGTGATAATACCTCTATTGTATCAGAGGTTTATTATTAACGTCCGTGGTTCACGTTCTGTGCAGTGAACCGGACAATGGGATGTTGTTATCGAGATGAACGCCACAGGACAAACGCCCCAAGGTTCCCTACCTTATAACTACGGCAACCAAAACACAGCAGCTTAGTGGGCGAATAAGAAAGCAGTGATTACAGCTTCAGAAGGGTGTTTATCCTCCTCAAAGCTGTTGAGTGCGGCTCAAATGAGGATTTCCCTGGGTGTCAATCTGTACACACACACACACACCCGCCCGTGGTTTGATGTTATCCTTGGCTACGCTGTAATCATCAGATGATTTATCAGCACTCACGCAGAAACGTGAGCGTCCCAGCAAGAGCTCTCCCATACACTCAAAGAGATGTAGTCAGCAGATAAAGTATCGGCTGCACTATCGGGTGTGTTCTGACCTAACTTGGCATCGCTTGAGGCTGTCTTCACCAGAGACACAATGCTCATCTTTGAGTCTTTGCACACATCCTGTCTTGCAGCCGGTGGTTTAATGCATGTGTGTGTGTGTGTGTGTGTGTGTGTGTGTGTGTGTGTTACAGAGCGTCCAGAAAGTGTATGAACATGCAGATGTTTGACAGCCATGTAATGGATGATGTGTGGACTGATGATGCTGCAGGCGGATAAAAGAAGCACTCAAGAACGTGTGGAGCGGCCGGTCTGAAGTGACTTTAATCTCTTGTACAACAAACTGAGGCAAAAGCAGAGATGTTGACTTCTGCACAAAATGAAGCAAAAAACAATTTCCATTGCATAATAAAACCATAAAACAAGTTAATTTTCATCTCATTTTTGAATTTGCAACTTTTTTCCTCTATCTGTGTGTGTATGTGTGTGTGTGCGCGTGTGTTGTGTCGATGTGTGTGTCTGCGTGCATATGTAAATGTATGTAATCTGTTCATCTATGGCGGGGGCCTGCTTTTGGGGTGATACGCCCACCTGCTCTCAGGCTCTTCTGTTCTGTTAGTTTAAGATCCTTTATCTATATGAGAAGCTGCTCAAATACATGAATACACACACACATGCACGCACGCACACACACATACCAAAGGCTTGCAGATTTTCTCCCATGAATACACATGCGGCTTTCACCTAAACATAGCAAACAAAAAGGCTCGAAAAATGATATGTATAAGGAGGAATACGCGATAAAGAGGAGCTTGGACAAAGAGACGGGGGCGGAGCTTCTGTCAGAACGTGCTGACCAGCGGATACACCTGATGGATGAGCTCATGTGTTCCCTGATGTGGATAGAGATATAGTATAATGCAAAGTTCTCACCTACTCTAACAGTGATTATGTAACGCTAAAGCTCCAAAGATTCTCTTGAAGGCATGGCCTCGCTTTGCCATGGTTTCTCTCTTTTTGAAAGTTTGTCCATTTTTGAACAAATAGAAGCCAGATTTTATGGTCATGGTGTTTGCAAACAGACTAAGAAAAAATCAATGACCCTGCTGCTCTGAAGTATTTCTGGAGCGAGCTTGTGTGTTTTATCTGCTCTCAGATTACACAAAAACCTGCAGCTTGGGTTTTTCGTTAATGCAAAAACAACAAAGCACAGTTTTTTCGGAGTCCGATAAGAAGGGAAGTAGATAAGGCCAGTGGTCGATGAGGTGAAGAGGTGAGAGTCAAGATGCAGATGAGCGATAGAAGGTGATGGTATCATTTAAGAATTTTTTTCTGATGTTTTTACTGTGATTTACACCTAAGATGCATCTTGTGTGTACTCGCACCATTTCCACAGTATTGGAGACCCTTTTTTTCCAATGAAAGGCTGATAGCATCGGGATGCAGCTAGCTGGGTGGGCTATATAACTTTATCTGTCAACCAACAAAGGAAAGAGGAAGTGGTTTTAGCCCAATAATTCAGCGGAAAAATTGTAAAACAAATTTGCCAACTTTTTTTTTTGCCAACTGGACTGATTAGATTAAAAGATATTCATAAATAAATACGAGGAGTGAAACAAATCTGAGGGGAAAATAATAATGAAAGTGTGTTAAAATGGATATGGAAATCAACAGGGAATTTCCACTTTTAGTGTGAGTCGTGGTCGGGGGTTATGAACTTTGGAAAAAAGAGTCTAAAGGAAAAACTTCCCACTCAAGTGACCATCAGAAATGAGCTGTTAGATGTGGAAAGCACCGACAAGCTCGTTGAGAGACTGAAAGACCAGCGAAATGGAAGGAAGGAGCTCTGTTTCTGTTTGAATGTTGTGTGAACAGTCTGATCAGATACAGTGATTGGTGGTGAAGTGGGGAAACTTTTGGAGGTTCTCTTGAAGGGAACTTTGGAGCTCCGTGAGGAAATTCTGCTTCACAAATGAAAATGCCTCTTTAGAAATCATGACGTAACTCAAGAACCTGAGGAGTTCCCTGAAGAACTTGAGGTTACTCCAAGAACCCAGGTGTTATTTTGTGCTCTTAGAGGTGCCTACAAGAACTCCATTTTGTCAGCACAAGAACTTCTCTTCCTCTACTGGAGTTTTGTTAGAAATAGACTGTGCTTTGCTTACTAATTCCTTCATACGGCCTCTAGTCTATCAAAGCATCCTAAAAGGTTCGACCGCGGCTTCACATCAAGAATCACCCAGACCTCCTCAAGGATCTTTTGGTTTTAACAGTGGCAGAACCTCCAAATATGGTAGAGAGCCGTCTCTCAAACCGAGGAACCGCAAAAGGCCACCTGGAGTGGACTCGGGGGATCTTGAAGAGACTCCTTAGAGAAAGACTGATGTTTATGGTCAAACTGAACAAAAGAGGACCTGACATTGAAGCTAAAACCTGTATTGAAACTAAAAGAAATGGAAAAAAATGTTGATGCAGTCAAATGAATGAGCTCCGGTTTCCAATAGCAATGCTCACATCTATTTGCGTACAGAAATCAGTCCAATTCATTCCATTTTATTCATGTGGCGCTTTTAAAACAACGTCAGCGAGCCAAAGTGCTGTACAGGTAGATAAATAAGTAGAAGAATTTAAAATGAATTAAAGGAAATTAAAAACAATGCCGACATCTCATGCTGTGTCAATTGCCCTAGAAAAGTGATGTGTTTTAAGAAGAGTTTTAAAAATCAAACCCATCAGAGGCGAGTACCGAGGGTTGGGGATCGGCTGTTGTCTCAGTCAGAAAGTATCAATTATGATACGGGGGCCAAAACTGAATGTGCTGGATTGGAGACATGGATTAGGGATCTCTCTTTCAGATATTAAGTGATAAATCTGAGCATGCAAACCTGCCTTCTGGGCTGTTTTTCCAGTCTGATCCCTTCTTTTTTCGGGCCGGGAGAGATTGAGGCTTTTAATTGACTACCAGGAAATAAAACAGATTAAAACCCTTTTCTCGTCAAGAGCTCCTGAACGTCTCGACTCGGAAGTCGGATCTTACAAGCAGCACTTAAGTGCAGCCCGAACCTCACATTTATTACTTATACTGGCAGATTTATGCCGTGTGGATGTCCTGAGGTGAGGGTAACTCCGTCCTAAAGCAAACACACTCAGGCTGCCATCATGTCTATATATGGCTGCGCTCGGCCGCTGGACGCCTGCGCTGCACTGGCAGGTTAATTGCACGCTATGTGGAAGTTTAAAGGACTGCTTTTGTGGTCGTTTTCTCAGAAATGGAATTCGCCCCCATCTTTAAGATATTTTTACAAGTTTAAACAATAAGGCTGGTTTTGCGCTTCTGGATACAGGTACGGTTCTAATTAAGACTAATCCAGACTCAGGAAGTGTGTTCTGTTTTAAGGGGTTTCTTTTTTGACATGGAACCCCCTTTTTAAAGGCAGACTTGAGTATAGGTATATTGTTTTTCCAGCTTTAACATATTGCGATGTATGGTATGATTTATGGCTGCACGGCCTTGAGCGCTCGTGCAAAAAAACATGCGCAAGCACACCATAAATATGTGTTCGAGCCTTCATCGCCTCATTTGAAAATGAAGACATCAAGCATTGTTCTGACAGAACATCATGTCGAGTCTCACATTACCATCAGGCTGTACAACCGTGTACTTTTTAATTGATCACTCGTGTGTTTTGGAGGAGTGATAGTGATCCAGCTTTCGGTCATACGTGGCTGCCAGATTTGGCAAGGGGTTGTGGTTCAAAGGAAGGCCAGGGTGGGAGCGGGGGATTCTTTGCAGAGCACAGACGCCTAGAAGTACGTAGGAGCTCTGGCGCTCTGTTGCTTTTGGCTCCAATCCCTGTTTATTCTGATAACATCGGTGATATTAGATACATAAAATACCTTAACGAAAATCAAACTGATTCAATTTTAAAGGGTTACGCACAAAGATACAAGTGACGTGTGAGGATGTGTAAGAAGAAAAACGACCTCTGAAAATGCCTCGAAAGTTTAGCTGTCGTGTTTCATGACCTTCGCACTTTTTTGGAGATTAATGTCAAGATAAAGTGGTAAAATAAAGAAAAAAAGAAAACAACATCTCCATGCAAGTTACAAGAAGACAAATGTATTTGATCAAATTCTAGAACCAAAAATGTTCAGAAACAGCCTTTGTTGCAACAGGAGTTTGGATACCACTGCTCTGCTCTCAGTGACGCCCCCTTTGGCACTTTGAGAGCTGACATTGCAGCTCAGGGGGAAAAAATTACCCCTCCCCAATTTTTAGAATCTTTTCTTGAGAATTGTATCAGTTTTAATTGCAAAGCCATCTCTTGCAATGCAACCACGTCTCATTTCCCAAGGCGCAGCATTCTTTTATCATAGCAGTTTAAGTAGAAATATGGGCAGTCATCCATTGAAGCAAAAATCATACAGTGAAATGAAAAATGTCCCTTCCCTAAAAACAACTGTGAAAATAACATATATTAGAATTTTTCCAGTTTAAGTGAGTCAATCTTTTTAACATTGGATTTGAGCCTTCTAATTTTTTCTGCAGTGACAGATTTTTATAGAAAACTGTTTTAGTTCCTGGGGGGGAAAAAGCGTCTCCTTGCAAAAAAACCGCTGTAAAATATCATATATCAATATTTTTCCCAACTTTAAACTTGTCAGTCCTGTGAATCAGCTTTAGTCTGAAAAAAACATCTCGACAAAAAAAGTCCCCAGGAACTCCTAAGGGTTAAAAAGAATCTCTTGAAATTAAGCACCATGAGCAAATGTTTTATAGTGTAGCGACGGCTGACGGCATTGTGAGCAACCTTCTCTGACCTTTGAACTCATGGAACAAGCGTGTGAGTGAACTTCAAGACTCTTTTGCTTGAACTCAAACCAGCAACCAGCATGCTGCACGCCCACTTTATCTTCAACCAAAACAAATCTCGTCCAAGCTCACCCCCCGAGCAGACCCTCCTCGTTTAACGATGATGACAAAAGTCGTGCCGTTCATCCGTCACCCGTTTCTGGTTTCCCTCTTACTTCACCGGCACGACGCGCAGCGGGCCGCTAAAAAAAGTTCTGCCACGTCCGCTGCCAAGTGCGCTCCATTCATCATCAACCAGCCTGTCCGTCCGTGCAGGTGGAAACAATGCACAATAGGGCCTGTGTGTGAGTGCGGCGCCACACCCACTCTCCGCTCAAGTGCCGTGATGAGACAGGCACCTGAGGCCCTCATTGTTTGGCCACTCCGACACTCGCTTATGGACGCGTACACACACCTTAAAGGATATGTAAGTCCCTGAGGTATTTCCTCTATTTAAGCTGCGAAGTGACGAGCTGTCAGACGCCCGGTGATTTGAGCAATAAAGGCAGGTAGAAGTAGGGATGCGCTCATTTTTCTCCACCCCCCCTTTTTTTTGGTGGCTCTTTTTTCACCTGTGTGGTCCCGCGCGCACACTCACAATGAGCCCTATTGTGTGAGAGTGTGAGGGAGACAAAGTTAAGCAAACCGAGGTGACGCATGCCGAGACAAAGAGCTGAAAAGGAGGCGAGGAAAGTGCGAAGGGGAGAGGAACGTGGTCACAAAAAGCAAGGAGAGTTTATTTAGCAGTCTACTCTTAAAACACTTTGTGTAGATTTCTCTGACAGAGTGCACATCTGGCTCGCAAAAACAGAGCTAATAGATAATGACATTCTGTAAATAGGGATTAAACCCTACATCAGGCTGTTTGAGCCGCGCCGTCTGTTTGGTTGGCGGACGTGTTCCAACTGCTGTCGCAAAAAAAAGAGAAGAAGAAGAAAACAGATTTCAGCAGTGTGCTTTTATTCTCTTGCTTTCCTCTCCATTTAAAAGTTACATTATCTCATCGCTGCTGACAATACATCCAGTCAGTTAAGGCCACTTAAGGCTTAAGGCTGCTTTTTTGTGCTTAGCTGGCTCACCTCTGTGCCTACTGTCTAATCATGGCTCACTTTTGAATAGAGTATATACATATATATATATATATGTGTATATATATATATATAGAGAGAGAGAGAGAGAGAGAGAGAGAGAGAGAGAAAAGGGGGCATTTCAATCGTCATCCAAGCAGAGCCGCCAACAAAATCCAAAGCGGTGTGAGCAGTCTGTAATTAGGAACCTGGAAGTGTTGTGATATTCCATCCATATATCAATCATTGCAGGAGTAATGCCTCTTAATAACGGCGTCTCGCTGCACCGCTTAAGGGCCCCAAACAGTGCAAACAACACAATCGCCTATTAAACAGGAGAAGATCATGGCGTTGGTTTACAATGGGCGAGGGCAGGAAATCCCCAGAAAACATGATGACAAAGCAGGAATTAAAATAGCCTTGATGAAGAGATCATCATAATGTCCCATGGATCTAACTTTACTTTGATTGTATGGATTGACTTTGCCAGGATCATCATCGGTTTGTCTTTATTTGAGATTTTACGTCTTTGCAGAGATCAGGACTGCGGGCACGCGTTTGGAAAGTTCTTGAAACACATTTTTACGCCTATTATATACCTGTTGAATTCTTGAATTTGCCACTGTCATACTGCGTGTTTCATCTCAGAACGTTTTGTCGTCAAATGGTCGAAATAATATCTATATAATGTTTTTTCCCTATAAAAAAACAAAAACAAAAAAAAAGTTATATGAGCTCAGGTAAATTAGGCCTACAAGGACATACATGGCAAATTAAGTTCAGAACAAAAGATCTAATACAACATTCAGTGATAACATATATTATTTTGTATTCATAATCAAATATAATGTTCCCAGCTAGACTTGACCGGGAACATTATGAGTGTCAGCCGAAACAAACACAATAGAAGGGTTAAATTCATCATGGTAGTCGATTTTGTTTTGTAATCTATTCATTCTGTGAACGTTTTTCTATCCAGATGTTTCTAAGCAAGGTTGTTTGTAGCACACAGAGGTTCTCTCTCAGCCCTGAGCCAGGTGGTCGGATCACAGCATCCCCGGCCAGACACGTACCAGAGTACTGCACAATGGCAAAACGCCATGGTCACACCTGAGGGCGAAAGTGCACACACACACACACACACGCACACACACACACATGGATTCAGACACAGACATAGACATAAATACACACAGACACTCTCACGCGTGGTCTCGCACAGAAGTGTACACCCGTGCGGGTGCACGCAAAGCCATAAAAACACACAGACCGAAACACACCATGTCAACACACACATACAGTACATAAACACAGACACAGACAACAGTAGATGCAGACACACACTCAGAGCCCCCAAGCTTAGTGTTCCTGCCCTCGGCTGCTCCGAGTGTGTCAAGAAGTAAAGACAGAGCATTAAGGTGGGAGCCGGTTTAATGTGGCTGTAACTGTCTCGTCGAGGGATTTCATAGTGATGGTCAGCTGTGGGCTACAACCCCCGGCTGACGTGAAAATACTCTCAGAGTTCTTGGGAGGAGAAGCCTCAGCAGCTGACAGACAGGCCTGTTTGGACACGCAGCACTCACAGGCATGAATCAAGCTTATGTAAACTGTAAGTCAAGAGCAGAGCCAGTTAAGGATTTTAAACATGTCTGTGTGCAAACACCTTTGTCTGACCTGACCTATTTCTAAACCAAATCAAATGTGCCGCACTGCGTTACGACTTAGAATTATTCTGTTGTTGATGCAGTGTAATTACCCGCTAACGGTCGAGCTCAAAGTTGAATGTTATGGACGGGATGACTTCAAACACTGGGAATTACGGAGAAACACAGTCAAAACCGCTTGACTCAGCGCAAACTTTCCTGGCGATTCCTTCATTTTCGGTTCTGACTGCGTTCAGACTGTAGATGAAGCATGGATGATTCACTTCAAAGGAAACTGCCGGGTGAAGAAAATAGGATAAAAGTAAAGATTCAGCCCAACACGAAAACACAAGAATGTGCCATTTGAATCGCAAGTGCTCCTCAACATCTGAAAGCTGCATGATGATTTACGTGAGAGTTACATCATTATGGTTTCAGCTTGGAAATATAGAAATGGAGGGTTTGAACTTGAGACAAGGAGTTTGAAAGAGGCCAACATTTGCCAGCTTTTGGAATCAAATGGCACTGGGAGCTGCGCCACGATCGAGTCCAAGTAAAGCACGAGAACATGAAGTACCAAAATTTGGTGGAGGTGTCTGCGAAATCAGTTTCAGTTAGCCCTCAGAGCTCAGCTGCACCAACATTCTTCTGGAATTCCATGAACTGCATCATGTGAATTTACAGGCCATCGGACTGAGTTTTCTGATTAATTTTAAATTATTAACGATCATGATTACTTTGAAAGGATCTAAGTAGGGAAAACAAAGATCGTTTCAAGGACTAGTCAGCGCTTCTTTGATCCGAAGTGAGATGTAATTGCACAGAATTGCTTTTTTTCCCTTCTTTTCAACAGAAAGACAGAGTGAGAATCAGCTATTAAACCGTATCAAATCTGGATCTAAGCATAGGCTTTGAAAGCAGGAAACTTCTTAAAGTTACAGGTTGACTCTCACACTATGAAGCAATGATATTCAATACCTTGATTATCTTAGAAATGATAGATAGATATTAGCTGTTTTACTTAAAAAGACCACAAAAGACCAAAGTGGCTCATCAAAATCATCCTGGAAAACTGACGCATGAGTGAACAAACAAAAAAGAAGATGAAATCGTGGCTGTCAGATGCTCGCCTCCTGACCTGAAGTCAGTGAGGGCTTGACCTCTAGCACCGGCAAATCTCGACCCTCCCTGCCACACACACACACACACTCACACACACACAAACACACACTCACACAGAGGACCTTAGTAACAGTTGCTGTTTAGCCGTCTTAGTCCATACAGAACCCACCACCAAACACTGCCAACCTTTGCCCCCGCGACATCACATGCTCCCCAGAGATACACACATACACACATTCACACACTCACACACATAAATGATTGGAGATTAGTGCTGCCTGTGTCACATTATCACTCACATCACTTTTGAATAGATTCCACTCATGAAGAATAGCTTGAGAGGCATTCCAGAACTCTGGACTTTCTCCTAGCATGTGTGCATACCACGCATGCATGCATGTGTGTTTGAGACTCTGTGTGTGTGTGTGTGTGAGTGGCTGCAGGCAGGCCCGCAGCCTGATGAAATCGCTGTAATCCTCAGGGCCGATAAAGCCCTGTTGGTGGCAGTCCGGGAGGCCCCCAGACACTCGCCGCCCGGCCCAGCCAGGACCGAGCTGGGACCGCCACCCCTAAGCTGCTTTCTCTGTGTCAGCCACCAACAAGCTGCGCCAAGACACTGCCAGCACTGCTGCTGACGGAGGACATGCACACGGAGAGAGGGCAGGAAAACATAAACAGGCACACAGGTGAGGTGGGAACACCTGGAATGACATAATCAGAGGAGGATATTAAAGATGCCTCTTCCTTTTCTCCATCTCGCTCTCAACCTTAAAGATCCACCTTAAATGAAGGATCCTCCTCTTGGCTGGGGAGTCTGAGCTTCAGGGGTTTTTCTATGGTGTTATACTGACACCACCAGGCACATGACAGGTACTGCACACTTAAATCTGTTAAGGTGGACCGGCATAGATCCTCTCGGTCAAAACTTTTTAGGAGAAGCAGAGAAGTTCTGCTTTTCCAAAACAAAAAGTGTGTTGGATTTAATCAGACGAGAGGATGCTGTTAACCGTTTCATCCAGAGGTGGTGGTCAGGAGCGGTCTCGCACACACTTTGGCAGTGACCTCACGCACACATGCACACATGCACACAGACACACACACACACAGACACACACACACACACACACACTGTCACGTGTTAGTGAAGCCATATGTGGTGGATTTTGCCTCAGATACCTGCCTCCTGTCAAAGGAAAGTGTGTGTGGTGGCACAGAGTCAACCGACACACAAGCGCACACACACGCGCATAACCTCCACACAGGGTCGAGCTTCTGGGTCATCACATTTCTGAAGGTCAAGTTCAAAATTTGCTGTAAAAAAAAATCTGCTTTGTGATTTTTTTTGGAAAAAGAAGAGGAGAAGAGAGCGTCCTAGTTCCTGCAGAAGGAGCCATATATGGTAAAGTTGACATCATGACAACACAATACATTTTTAGCGTCAGAGCCGTCCGGAATGAATCCACACACACGCACACACACACACACACACACACNNNNGCGTTTGTGGGTTCCATTGGGATGAAAGCGCCTCAGCAGCAAAACACAGCAGACTAATAACCTGAGGGAGCTGTGGGTGCGAGGCAGGCCGAGAGGTAAAGGAGAGAGCGCAGATTAGATTAAGTAGAGGAGATTAGACATACAATAGCCAGATGAGAGGGACGTGAGATAAAGGGATCAGTGAGACACACCGCAGGGCCGCGGCTTTGACAGGAGAGGGAACCTCCAGGGGAGTTTGGGCTCTCACACGCACGCACACACAAACACACACACACACACATCTGATAATCGGGAGTCAAAACATGGGAATGAACGCAGTACAAACACGGCTACGTGAGAAGATAGGGATTTTATGGAAACATTTTGTGCTTACTGTGTTTTATATAGACAAACAGAAGTCCAATAGAAACCAAATGACAGCTTATGTCAACTTAAAATTAGTAACAATAGATGGAAAAGAGAGCTGAGATGTAACTGACAGGATATGCAGGTCGGACAACACTGGACGAACTTTGATTTGATTGTCTAAAAGTGGGCGTGTCACGGGTAGAAGGATCTTTTTGATGAAGCGATGGATGCTAGCCTGAATTCTGTAGTCAAGAAGCATCATTTAAAATTATCTGTAAAAATACAAATGAGTAACTCCATACTTCACCATTAAAATGAAGAGTTTTCAGAAAACCATTGCTGGGATTTTTGACTGGTGACTTGCGTAAGCAAAAGTCGAAATTGAAGGTTGATAGTCCTGAATTGCATGTTTTATTCACTTAATGGGAGTCTTGTGCTTCTCTTCCATTTACTTTAAGTAGGACACACACCAAAACACGTACATTTAGTGACACGGCCGGTCTTTGCCAGCATACTTCCCTTACCCCCCCTTTTTCGACACAGATTATTCTACTCAGGTAATGAAAAATGCTCTCCTTCCTTCGGGCCGACATGGACTTAATGAAAACAGATTGCAGGAGTGGAAATAGCCATCGTGAGCCAAGATTTAAAATCGTATGCATAAAAAAAAAAAACCCCAGCAAGAACAACAAAAACTGATTACAGGGGAAAGCTTGGGAATATCCCTGTCCTGATGTACAGTTGATGATTAGTCCAAGAAGCTGATCATGGGAGAGAAATGATTCCCATTATTATAACGCTCTTATCACCTGGAGCGGATCCAGCTGACTTAAGAACGGCGACGGAATGACGAAAACTCCGCCGTCACTCCGAGCAGCGTCACTCTCTTATCGGGAAACCTCGAATGATTCACCGATCGCGCAACTTCCTGGCCGAAAGCTGGGACGATGTTGCTCTTTGCCAATCAGCCAACGTCAAATCTTGCAAACGTCATAACAAACCTCAGTCGCCGAGTGTCTTTTGGAGTGAAGGGCCGAAGCTACGGCCAAATCGGCACTAAGATAAACAGAGATGGGAACGGCTGCGTTTCAAGGGAAGGAATGGACCAGAACTAGAAGCCCCTGACCTCTTTCTGTTGCTGTTTGGGTTTGGACCCCAGCCAGGCTTTTGAGCCCGGCTGTTTGCTGATTATTATTGCTTCTTATTGAGTCCTGGGGGAGATGGCGGGCGGGTCAAGGCGAGGGTGAAAACATTACAGGGACTCTCTTCTCGACGTCTTTGCAGCTCACGCGTCAGCCTCCATCCAGCTTTCAACAGAAAAGTCCGGGGTCGCGAGAGCAAACCGGTTCTGCCCAACATCACTGGAAATATTGCTTACACTGAAGCGCATGATTCATCAAAGCTGCAGTTTAATTGGAGCTTTGTTACAATTTTTGCTTACATTTTTGCTTCACTTACTGCCTTTGTTCTGTTTTCCCGCTGCCCGAGTCCTGCTCTGTGAACAGCTCTGCCTGCCAAGAATTCGTTTGGATTCTCTTTTTCCCTATTTGTACCACTTTTAAAGGAACACACAGTGTTGTGCCAGTTCATACTTAAAAAGTTCAAAGTTCAGTCCACAGTCCTAAAACTGAACTAGTTCACATTAATTTGTTCCATTTTTAAATGAATAAGACACTGTGTTACTCAATAGAACCTCATCTTAATCATTCATCGACATCACTGCCAGTCCCAAACTAATCAAATTATCGTACCAATAAAGCATCACAGACAAGAGATAATTATTAAACCCCCCCAAAAAAATAATTCTGATATAGTTCAGCATTTAAGTCAGAAATATTCTCCTGGAATGCATTGTTCAACAGTTTCTGTACCTGCTTTCCTGGGGGCACATGCCTGGATGGCTGCAAACCAGTCACTAATTTGATGAACGATGGCTTGTCGACCTCACTCAAAGGCTGCAGATCTTCAACAATGTAATCTAGTACAAGCCTGTCCACTTGTTGTTGGGAGATGAGGGAAACAGGTCCTTTAGAAAATGCATTGGGCTTCACTTGGGTGGATGTACTTAGCAGCGGTTGTCTCTTGTTGCGTTCATCTTTTAGTCGTAGATATTTCCCACGATAGCTAGATAGATAGATAGGATGCTTTAACTGGTTGTGTCGGTTCAAATTTGACAGCATCGTGGGTGACGTACGAACTTGTTTTTTAAGACCAGGTGGGCACAGTTTGAAGAAAAACGTGAGGTCCTTGCTGTCTGAGTCTTCATTTGTAGGTTCATAAAACTCCGCCAAATGTTCTGCAAAACTGGCTTCGGCAGTTTTCAAGTGCGAGCGCCGCTACCGTTCATGCAAATTATTTCCAAACTACAGCTACACTCTTACTGTAAGTGTGGCAGAGAAAACATGCTTATGACATTTCGCAGAAGAATAACTTTAACTTCTGATGCCAAACGATGACAAATTAAAATAAATTAAAAACGTGTGCCGTCAATTTCTGTTTCTTTTCTCCTGACGAAAAATCCAATTGAAATCAGTAAAAGAAAATTATCGGGATGCTCTCTGTTTGCTCTCTCTTCTTGGCTTCATCCTCGGTGACCACCAGCCTCCAGATGGGTGGTGTATGTGTGTGTGTGTGTGTGGCGGGGGGGGGG
>CAESWR010000871.1:532339-543329 GCA_903171835.1 Mullus surmuletus
ATCAAACGTCTTTGTGCTAAATTGTAGTCTTCTTTGTATGAAAAATTATCTTAAAAACCATAAACAACATATGTGAAATCCATGGCACAATTTGAACGGGACCAGAAAATAATTGTTATCTCCTCATTGACTCTCATTCATAAAAACTCCCTACATAAAACTCCCTATATATTTGCTTTTATATACTCCCTATATATTTGCTTTTTTGTTGATTTTTGGGTTAAAAAAGAAAAAAAATCTAATCAAGATCATTGTGAGGTTTGTTCTGCTTATAGGCACAGTCTTGACAATCACAACAGTGAACAATGATGGGGACCTTCAACGGACAGACACTGAACTACCAAGCAGAAGCTGGAAGTTAACCAGCCGAATCGGGCCGATTGGGGAATTCTTATTCTTAATTCAATATTTCGGCCTTTTGCCTTTTTTAAAAAATATAATGTCAATGAAAGCATTGATAACAAAGCAAAACAAACACTTGACTTTGCAGCTGGAGATGATTTTTAACAGCTACCATGCACCCCTCAAAAGCAAATTTAATAAAAACGAATTTCATTAACAGCCTCTTTGGTTTGTGTGTGTGTGTGTGTGTGTCTCAAGTGTTGCGCTGCAGTAGTTTGATCTAGATGGAAATTACACATTGGCAGGAAGTATGATCCTCCCTAGGAATACACTGAACCTGCAATGGATGAATTCATAAAAGAATGTCATAATTGTAGAAGCATGCAACTGTTTAAAGTTATACACTGGCCTCAAACTCAGAATTAAAATAAAAACCGCCTCACTTCTGCCCTCCTGCTCATCGTAAGATTAACTTTAAAAATGATCCAGAGAAAAACAATGTCACTCACGTTCACCTCTGGCCATTTCAGTTATATTCTGTGAGGCAGCGACCATGACTGGTTTGGTATTGGGCCCCAAATGCCAATCCTGGTTTGAAATAGAAATCCAGAATTCAGAAACGTTGGTGTTCTGTGACAGTGTGCGAGTGAGTGTGGTGAACCAGACTGTTCAAAATACCAGACAGAAAGCCCCCCGGTGCATCTCTGCATAATCATTTCCTAACATTTTACTGCGAACCTCAAACTCTAAAATAGCTCCAAATCAGTGCTGCTCTGACGTATATGAGCAAATTTCCATGCGCTTCCATCCCTGAGATGCACACAAACATGAGCAATCAGGACACGTGCAAGTACACGATGCAGACACGTGAGACCCCCGAAAAGACTCCAGGTGCCCGTGAAATGGCTCGTCGGTGTCGCCTGAGCCCTCGGCCATCACATGCCTCACGAAGCCCGACTTCACCTCCGCAGTCGTCCATGTGGATGCAATTCTTGGATATTCAGAGCGGAAAGTCTCCACAGGGCTGCTGGAGAGAAGCTGGAATTAACAACTCGCGGGCGGAGTGCGGCTCTAATTAGCAGTTAGGAGCCCCCTGTGTGCGCCGTGCCGCGGCCGATAGTAAACAGAGGCGCTCTTTGTTGCGCGGCCGGATCGGGCGGCCCTTCTGTCAGGGGGACGCGAGGTGTCTGTGGACATGCGGAAATACAAGTGCGTGTCCTCTTTTGGGGAACTTCAAAGGGCATTCATTCCGTGTCTCCCTGCACAATCAGGCCTGAGTGATTTGGAAGAGGAGAAAAAAACAGCGCCGGGCACATTGGAGTCGTATCGGGGACGCCCATTTCGTTGATGAGATGAGCTCGAATGACCCCAGAGTCTGCAGGACCCCTGCTTTGATCACCTGTCTGCAACCTTTTGACCCATTTGCGCGCCGACAGCTGTTTCGCCTGCTCAATTTCTGCCAATTTGCTAAATCTGTCTCAGCCCCCCGCCACACACACACGCACACACACACACACACACACACACACACACTGACCCCGCTGGCACCCGTGCATCCACAGGAAAATGTAAGTTTTCCCGCTTTGTCCCATTTACACGATGGCGAGAAAGGCATCCATCCGCCGGCCCCCGCCATCGGCCCCATAACTCAGACGGCTGCCAGCCCCCTCTGTGCCCCAACTTTGGCTGCGCTCGCCTGTCCTCCGCTTTGTTTGTATCATTCATGCTTGTCTCCCCTCTTTCATCTCACCCCGCCAGTGTCTCCATCCCTCTCGGCCGGAGGTTTTGTATCATTCCGACCCAAATACGATTCTACCTTTTCTTTTCTTTTTCCATCCATGCATTTTTTGTGTGTGTGTGTGTGTGTGTAATTTTCCTCACAAACAGTCTCGGGCCGAGTCGTTAAAACCTTAGTAAATATTTTCCGCTCTATAAAAATAAATTAAGTTTGGGTCTACGGTTTACAAAGAAGAAGTTGGACGAATGGGAGATGCTTTTGCTTCACGCTCTTCTCGTCTGATGTTTGGCTGGAGGCGCTGGTACCTGCCGTGGACGGGCAGGCGGGCGGGCTGCACAGAGCCGTCCTTGTTCCTCCAAGTCTTTTTTATTTTTTGTAACTCATATTCCTGTCAGGGGCCTCCCATATGTGCTGTGCAATGTGTGCGTTGTCAAGGAGGAAGAAGAAGGCTGAAAGAGAGAAGAAAGAGAGATGGACCTTTCGGGAAGGTGCAAGCTCTCCCCAGCTTTCTTTTCACTGTCCTGCCTCCCTCGAATGCTGAGTGTGCACATTCCCCTCCCGCCTCCTTCGGATCGTAATGGAAAGATCCCGAAAGGGTGTAATGGAAGAATAACCTCAATTAGCACAGCCGCAAATTGAAAGATCCAAGGCAGAGCATTGTTTTGGACTCAAGCAGAGCATCAGTCATAAAGGTGGAATCTCCACAAGGCGGTTAGCAGGGCAATGGAGCTCGACCAGCAGATAATATCAGCGTGGTCCCCTTCATACCTGCTGCCTTTCGCATCGAAATCGTGACTTTGGAGGATTGTGTGCGGGACCGGCGCCACAAATTTCCCCTGCCAGCGTTGACTCGAAGCTGTGCATTCCACCGACTCTGCAACCCACGCCGCTCATCCAGCTTCCAGCGCAGAAAAACGTGATCCTTCCCAGCATCCTTCCCATGCAAAAGCCAAATCACTGGTCAATTTGTCTGTCAGTCAGAGTGGTAATAGCTGCAGGGGCTCCATATATGGAGCCATTCAAGGCCCGTGAGTGCATCCCTGCAGCTTTCTGGAAATGTTGAGACATCGAAGACGATGTCAGGATCTCTCACCTTACTAACTATGTGACACTAAGTTGTTGAGGTTTCAAATGAGGCCTCTATTTGGGCTGAAAATTGCAGCTCGAGCGGCGGTTCTTCACAGCTTCACGTGGTTTGTAGTGAGATTCTCGGTGTCAGCACACGATATTGAATGTCCCGTCCGCACTTTTCGGAGCTGGCGGAATCGCGAGCTCTGCGCGTCAGCAAAGGAAGCAGCGGCCGAAGGAGCTGGAGAGATTCCAGTTCCAACAACATTCGCGATTATTGATCTTTGTCTAACCCTTGATATCAGCTTTAAAGGAAAATTAAAGGCTCCAGTGTCCTCCCAGCGCAAAACGGTAGAGTCTCTCAAGGATTAGATGTAATATCTGTGGCAATCACACTTTACTCTGACCTTCTTCTGCCAAAAAGTGGACACAAAGACAGACCTTACGCTCTTGGCTAACTTCCACTTTAGGAATAATGATGCTGAAATTGGTGTCTGCATGAAGTAGCTTTTGCAGAGCGTCTTGACTTTTTGAGGAATCAATCTGCAAATAATGGATCTTCAAAAGGCCACTAACGGAAAAATCTTTGCACTGCTCCGTAAACCTGCCATCTGCCGGATCCATGTGCATGCAGCACTGTGCCACATGTCCTAGAAAGGCTCGGAGACGTAGCGGAGAAGGGAGATGACAGGAGAAAGGGAGTGGCAAAATTAAGCCGCGTATACTCGTTTCTGGCCTGTGCAATGGTGATTGGTTGCATTCTTTGCCCGCCTGCAGTGGAAAAGTAGATTTTTATCATTCCTTTTGCTTTCGGTGTTACGTAGGGAGACATTTTTGAGCATAAACATCATTGCAATGAAGATACCGATTACGATTCATGTGAGAATTTGTAGACTATAGCTTTAAAACCAAATTTGTGAAATTTAAAGCAGGCGGGATTATTTCTGGATACAAAGACAATATACCACTTCAGTAATCCACCTCTCGATTTGAAGGCCACAGGCAAGGTCACTGTAAGGTCACATCAAATGCCTCCAACAGCTGTCCTCCACTTGCTCTCAAAGATGAACTTGAATTATTTTTGAAAGAATTGCTCCACTGATTATGACTGAATCATAACAACATTTTAGATCAAAATGTCAAAGGTCAACTTCAATGTAACATTTTAATATTCTTCCAAAATGTGATAATAAATAAAGAGGGGGTTCACTTTCTTCACTTCACTGAGGTGACCAACAATTGTACTGAAATAATTTTTTGGACCAGACTTCATGGACTGTTTTTAACAATGAGTTATAGTTCACGCCGGGGTCGTGATTTGAGTGTTTTAGGAGAGGCCTGTTTGGGTGGCGATACAAAAAAAAAGCAAAGGTTAACAGCATTATGATCAAAAAGTCATTAGCTGAGATTGTATGCCTCATATCCCTCTAATGTTGGGCCCACTGAGTGCTGCTTTTTAACCTTGATCTTGATTTCAGCAATTTTGAAAACTAATGGACCTCTGTTTCGCTCGCCCCAGCTATTGTGGAGCTCTAATGGATATCTGCGGACTGGTTTCCCTCCCAGTACTGCTGGAAAGAAACAGGCGGGCCCATATGACTCCAGTTATCTCAGATTCTTGCTCAGTGAAAGGAGAAACTTTTGTTTCACATTCTTGGACACGATGAGTTTATTTCTACCGGCTCTCAAAGAAAATACACAGATGGAAAAGCGTGTTTTGCAGACTAAATGCCCTTTCTAAATGCTCTCTCTTCCTCTCTCTCTCTCACACACACACACACACACACAGAAAAGCAGTGGTTTGTTTCTTGTTTCGTGGGCACGTGGCTGCGCTGTGATTAGGGTGAACACTGAAATAACTTTGGAAAGAAGATGCGAGAATCAAAAGCTGCAATAAGGCACCTGAAATATAAGCAGTCTGCTCAGTGCCGCTCAGTTAGAGACACGAACCTCAACCCTCTTTGATGGAGACTGGTGTGCACGGTCTGGATTTCAAGGTTTGCCAGGTCAAAGAACACAACTGTTTATCATTTTCAGCATAAATGTGAATGAATAACTGTAAACACTGTTTGAGTCCTACATCATTTGTGGTCACTAGGAGACCGCGGGTGTTTCTCCGGAAAATGTGAAACAATGACTGGAAGAGTCGGGCTGCCCACTTTTATTGACCAGGGAGTTGAATCACATCATGCGGCATGACATTAGTCAGCCCTCATTGCTTCCCCTTTTGTTTCCCGATGAACCACCAAGTCATTAATGAGCTTCATACAAAAAGGTTTTTTGAAAAAAGCCCTTTTCCTGTTCCGTGCTGCAGTTTCCGTCCTCTGCCCTCTGCCCGCTCTCAGCACAGGCGTTGGCGCGCAGGTGCGATGAGCCCCAGACTGGCGTCACTGGTGATATCAGACAGGAAGCTGTGGTTTGGCGTTGATGGGAGAGGGGAGGGTATTTCCCTCTTACTACTGTGATGATTGTGACAACAGGAAGTTGCCACATTGGGGTTTTTAAGGAGGATTTCCACTTTTTTCTGCTGGCTTTGAATTGACACCACATTTAGGTGAAAAGGTCTTAGTCATTTTTTACTCAAGAATACAGGAATACGAATCATTACTCAACCATATCTTTCCTTTTGTCACCTGGGTTTGACCCTTTTCTGACCTTCTTTCACATGAACAGGGCAAGTATCAATACTTAGATGATATATAAGTACGTCATTGTATTGAAAACATGCTTTATTACGTTACATAAACCCCCAACTGAAGCAGCTGCTTTGAAAAGCTGTCCCAAGTTCCCCATGATAGTCGCTGCAACTCCTAATCACTTCAAGAAAATATCCGCTATTAAACGTGCCCGCTTCCTTCTCAGTCTCATGACCTACTTGTCTGTAAAGGGTACAGTGGTTAGGTGACTCCATTACTATTCTGACTTTCCCTGGGAAACGATCTCATTAACTGCCGGGAGTCACAGCAGGGGTCCGGGCACACAATGCGCAATGTGTGTGTGTAACAGCGACTTAATGTGCCATCAAAAGCTTACTACTTGGTTATACAACAATCCACCTACGTCACGCTAAACAGTCACTTTTATTAACTCGGGAACTGGTCACGGTTGAATACTTTTGCATTAACATGGTTTTCACTACTGTGCCGAGACCTCAGCTGGACAATTAGCATCACCCAACGTAAGTTGACGTGATGAATGCGAGGCTGAGGCCTGAGTCACAAATAAACCGCTTAAAAAGCAACGACATTTCCCCTTGCTAAATGCCCACATCACAAAAGTAATGATCTTCTAGAAAAGCCATTGGGTGCCTGCTTTAACAGCTTCCATTGTTCCGTGTCGTCTGTTTGTGATGGGCTGGACAGGGTTAAGAGAGTAGAAAACAGGAAGGTACTTTACAAATGTGATTACATTTTTTTTTTCCAATGAAATAAAAAGTGGAAGAAAAAAAAAAAACATATGTCTGATGTGAAATTTTAATAATTTGTGCTTACTTCCAGCAAAGAGTCTAAACATGAGATGCTGCTTTTTCTCCACCTTCCCTGTTATACATGCTGCTGCCACATGTGGATTTCACAATATTGGATCAGTGCAGTGCAGTTTATGATTAAAAGAAAGTTTTGGTTGATGGCCTGCCCATTTAATCTGCTTTCCCCTGTTTTTGGGACACCGTTGTAAACAGAATCAGTGGCAGCGAGGGAAATTATTATTTGACTGACTTTCTTCAAAAATCTAACAGATGAAATTGAGAAATAGAAGAAGAAAGAAAGGACCCACATGTTTCTGACTTATATAGAGTTAATGCCTGGCTGCCAGCACGCTTGAATTTAAGAAAAAGAAGCTTTATTTGTCTTTGAAACGTAATCTTAAAGAAGTGGAAATATCAAGAGAAACATTAAAAAAATAATGATAAAATTCTGATAATATGCATACAATATTAAAACCAAAATACACGGAGTTTGCACATTCACAATCCCTTTCAAAGTAAAAACAATAAATCCCCAAGTGTTCTGAATTCACCCAATGTACGTCCTCAAATGTGTCAACAACTAAAACCGCGACCAACAAAATAACCATCTTGGCAACAAATAGATAATTTCTTATAACCGAGAAGGTTTGGGGCGAAATGCATTTTCCAACATCCATGAAGCCAAGTGTTCATAGAGTCTTGAGTGGGAGTGGGCAGGAGTGGTGACAGCTCGCCCTTTGGCTTGGCATCGCCGCTGATAGACTTTGTGCCAGAGTCAACAGCAAACACTGGTGTGGGCTATTTGAGACTAGGCTCTTTCTTATGTAAGGGGCGGTCTTCGAGGAATCGCCTTCTGTTGGGCCAGACGATCTTCCAACTGATAAAGAAGACTGCTTATATGGGCAAAACTTATGATTTTGGGGAAATACAGCATGCGGATAAACCGATGGCTGCATTCTGTGCATAGTTGAGGTGCAAACAGAGAATATCTCAATGCATCAAATTTAGACAGTGACAGGTGGAAGAATCCATAAATCACTTCCTCTGTGGCCCGATATGGAACTTCTGGGCTCATCTTTTGACACGTGAAACTCCTCAGCGCCCTTTTCTCAAGTGTCTGACGGTCTCACTCCGAGCTTCGCATTCCTCCCGTCTCTCTGTTCCCGAAGTGGCCGCCGCCACGGGGGCCAAGCCCTCGGTGGGTTACATAACCATGCAGAGGCTGTATATCTCAGCGACATATTTACCTGCGCCGACTTGACCCCGGCTTGAGCCCCCAACCAGCAGCCATGCTAACCGCTTGTCATTAGCGGAGCCTCTCTTTGCGATCCCAGTAAACAAATTCGCACTTTTGGAGGGCAATTGGGGGGGGGGATATCAGTTTTGCTGATGCAGCTCTGGTGGTTTTTATTTAATTAATAGAATAAATAGGAACATACCCTGCACTGTGTAGAGGAATGTTTATTCAGCTTTTTGGCCCTCTGCGAGCCTGTTGAGGCCTTATCGTAACACTGGTTCAGTTAATTAGGAACCAGTGGATCCTGCTAACACTCGGTTTGGGTTTATTACCGTCACACATACCAAGAGGAGGTAAGTGACCTCTGTGAGGCTGCCGGGCACCGAATTTATGCTCCAGCTAAGCACAACAAGTGTCAGTGTACAGGAGTAAAGGTAATAACAACCTGGTACGGCAGAAATTATGCCTCCTTTTTAAGGCAGAAAACCAAATTTACTGACTTGCTATGATAGATATGTTTTGCAGCGCAAGATATAGCACCGGGCAGAGCGCCCCGCTCTTTGTCATGCTTCAAATTATGTGAGGTATTTGGAAAAAGGAGGGAAAAATGTGTCCCCTGTGGATCCAGAGTGCACACGGGTATAAACTCTCACTTAGGAAAAACACAGAGGATGTGTTATTACACTCGGGGAGGAAGCACGACAGATGGGAGAGGCGGCGAGTTATTACCGCCAGGCAGAGGCAGACCCGACCGGCTCCGTAACTCACCCGGCTCCTCTCCTTCACCCTTCCCGTAATGGATGTGCTCGCACGTGTAGCGTCACTAGCCCCGTCATCAGGCCCATGCGCTCGCCATCAAAACACGGCCAGAACTTAGATAATTGCTCTCTAAATCATGCCAATCATTACCCAATACGGGGGAAGGCGAGGAAAATACGGCGAGGGATGAGGCCTTGGCTGAAAAACACGCTCAGCGGCAGAAAAACACAAAATAGATAAGTCTCACCCGCCCGGGAGCACATGCGCTGGCTTGCTGGCTGAACCATGTGCAGTCATCACCCCGCTGTCCATCTAGGATGTCAGAAGGCCGTACACACACATTAAAATGTCTGATTTTAATGGCGTTATGAATGGGGGTCGACCTCAAAGGCACAAGGTTAAGTGAGTCAGTCGGTTCACACACAGTGCGAGCAGTGTAATTTTGTGTATTTGTCAGTGCCCTCAAGAGCAAGTGTGATGTTTATGAGTGTGCGCGTGCTTCGGGGCTGATGGCACATGTGTGTCCCCGGTGTGTTTGTGCATGGAGCGTGAAGTCACCTGGGCCTGCCTGCTACTGTCCTCCGCGAGGACGCCAACAAAAAGAATGCTGCTCCTCTGCTGCGTGTAAACACAGTTATGTAATTGTACCGCTGCGGATGATGAATGTGCGGAGGTAACGATGGGAATCTGCAGTGGTCGACGTCAGCTTGGCGAGAAACCTCAGCGCCAACCCGCCTTGCCATGTAAATCTCCAAGTGTGTCTGTGTGTGAAAAAAGGGGTGATAACTGGAAGGAGTAATGGGGCGGCCACGAGCGCCAAACAGTACAACAAAGCATGTAAACCGCAGATTGAGATAGAAGTGGAATCGACGAGGCCGGGTGGACGCCAAGCGCTGACGTCGACCCGAGCAAGTGAGCGCAAGTGACGCAGCTATCGGCCCAAAGGAAGGATTTTCCACATTTTGTTACTCTGTGATGAATTTCCCTCCTGTGTTCCAAGGTTCTTTGTGGTGTACCTTGCTTGTCTGTACATTTTGCAGCTGTCTCGAAATCTCGGAGATGCACGCTGGAGCTAACTGATTGTTGGCTGGGGCTCAGATTGTTACGTCTTCTGCTCGCTGGCCAAGCCAGATATATAATCTTGGCAGAGGGGAGATCTTCCAGAGGAGCAGAGTGATGACCTGAGTTATGGCTCTCTCCTGATGCAGAGGATGCCCTTTTTAACCTTGCAACATCCGACAATCAATAAATCACCGCTAAAACAAAGCAGAAAGTGGTTCATGCTGTGATATGGAGCATCTGCCGGCAAGAGATGACATATGAAACTTGGCCGCATTCTTATGCGATGCTAATGCATGTAAATGCATGCATGCACGCCGTAGAGTTAGATAACTCTACATCTGTTGCATGAATCTGCAAAGACAAATGAAAGAATCCTGCCAGTCAGAGTTAACACAAGGGTCAATTGATTAAGCTGCTGTGATCATTTGTGTAACAGCTGGACACCCCGAGAATCCTTAAAAGATAACATTTTTGGAAAATATTCACAATGATTCCATGTGCATCTTCCTCTGTATACACACATTTGGATGTCACATGAAAGCCAATGTCACAGCGGATCTCAAATAAATTATTCTTTGGCTCTCATTCACTAGCCATCAAACCTCTTTGCACACAAGGTTCTTTCCTCGAGACACTGAATAACACTGAAATCTCCCCGCCACACGCAACCTGGCCGTCACTGAGGGTGCGCTTCCGATCCGGCGGAGAGGCCCCGACGCCCGGCCCAAGAATGCAAGGTGCAAGAGCAGCAATTTCCTCCCGCGTTTCGCTGGCTGTTTTAACACGCCACACACAGAGGCCATCATTACAGCTCGAGCACATTCCCTCGCCGAGAGACAGCCTGCATCCATGAAGTGCCACTCGTTTTGACTAAAGACAATCACTCTTTCCAATGCACTCTTTGCTGTTATAGCGTTGCAAACTGTGTGGCCTCGACATAGAAAGCAGAGAGCAGTACAATACATAGCACATTCCCTATTGTTGTGTTTGTCCAGGTGTGTAGCAGCAGTCAGCTTGGCTTTAGGGCGACACCGAAGGGGTTTATGAGGGGTTTTGTTTCTAAGATAACACCAAAACACAATTAACCCCCCACGACACATGAGAAGCACTTCCTGAGCCTCAGCTATAGCAGCAGTTTCTCCTGCCAGCACTTCGCTGTCCATAAGTGAGTCTATTGCAAAAATGTGTGTTTACTTTGGCCTGCACTCACCTTTTTGCCATTACTTAGCCCCTCCCACACTGCACACACACACAGACACACTGCAGATGAAATTCAATCTTCATTCCAAATTTGTAACCAAAAAAAAAAAAAACCTCA
>CAESWR010000871.1:550543-572391 GCA_903171835.1 Mullus surmuletus
ACACATAGACTCCCACCCCCGCTGCCCCCCTCTCCACTCTGACTATTTCTCGGAAGAGGCACTGCAGTACGGCAGACGGCATCAGCCTGTCGAATCAACCCACCTCTCCTACTGTTTGGTTCAAACTTTCGGAACTATTTTGCAGGTTATGCGAGTGCTATTCAATATTTTTTGATGATCATGATTAAAAAAGTAATACATAAACATCAAGCGAGTCGGATTTCATTTTATTAGCTTGACTGATAAACTCCAATCGGTGTGATTTCCTATATGCAGACTAAGCGAAAATATGAGCTTGAGTATGATTACTGCACTTACCTAAAACAGACTGGACACTTGCACGCTGGTCAAACAGCGCCTATGCCAAGATAATTCAGAATAATTGCTAAATATTTGGCGTACATTGTGGCTGTAACTGACTCCTGCAGCAAAACAGCAGCGTGCCGATGGATCCAGTGAAGGCTCTGGCCTGGCAGGGAATGCTGCCAGTTTGGCCACACTAAGCCTCGCTGGCGTGCAGGCACAGAAATGAGTTTAAAAAATAATGGATGGTCAGTGGAAATCTGTGTTGGGTTTGAGGATTTCTTATTTCATCTGAGATAAAATAAAACAAAAAAAACTCGCCTAAAAACAAATCTTCCCTATAATAGTAATTCCGGCATTTGGCTGAAATCTTCCTGCAGCCTGTAGCAGCCCCAGGCCTCTGTTGGGACTCAGATGAGACCACACTGCCCCCTTGAGAAAAAAGGTGGAACATCTGCACTACAAAAAGAAACACACATAGGAGAGCATTTTGAGGATGTTTTGGAAGGTTTTTCCTGTTTTTAAAACTCTAAAACAAACATCTTTACAGTCCAATTCGCTTTCAATAGGCTTATTTTTCCTCTTTAGTTAAACAAACAAATCCCCTGTCAGACCCGCTGACCTTAGACACGCATCCAAACCCGCCGAAGCAGCACACTGCCAGCCCAGCGGCGCGCATTGAAAAACTGTTTAATTAGTCATTGCTGTTGCTGATGAATCCACTTTTATCCGCCCGTTTCTCCGTCTGACCACCAAAGCAGTGCCGTCTCGTTCAGCATTATGTCAGACCTCAGCTGTGAGACTTCTTTGAAATCGGATGTCTGATGTCGCCGCTGTACAAGGGCGTTCTTCTGTCCTGGCGTAATTACATCTGTGCGAAGGATGTGGTGGTTTCCAGCGCGAAGTGTACGACAAAGCAGCAGCCAGACTGGGGTTTATGATGCTTAGACTCGCTAATGAACTGACTGACACCGCAGCATCCAGCCACATGTGGATGTCGGCTCGGTGACGTGTCAAGGCTGTCTACGTGTCTGTATGTTTCTCCCCACCAGTTTCACTAAAGCCATTTTCAACAGCTGAATGTGAGAAGTGTGCTGATTTAGTATGGCATATCTGTGTCGATGATTTTTTTTCTGGATCACAATCAGTTCACTGTGGGCTTTGGATCCACATCCGTGTTAAACGAAACTGACATCATTTTCAAATCGTCAAATTTCTACACAAGCTTGATTAAGAATCTGGCATCGTCCAAAAAACTCCACAGGCCGCACCGGTTCAGGTTTCCTTCGGCACGAACACATGTTGACCTTGAGGAAAGCAAAATGTCTTCCACCAATTAGTGAGAACATATATGGCTCCAGAGCACAGCATCTTTTGTAATTGTTTTGGACAAAACATCTGTTTTACATTTCCATCTTACGCACCCAAACGACAGTGTGATCTTAGCAACCATAGAAGTTCGGTGCGTGTCACAGATACTTTGTCAATAAAATGTCATCAGCATGTGACATCCCTCTACAGTGCTACTGCGCCGGCAATAAATGACAGATTTTTTTTTTTTTTTTAAACCATCTGACTCTTTGCATTATTGACACTTATGTGCAGGTATGGAGAACCCGATAAGTCCCGATACTTTCACTGTAGTTGACATGGGTGGTAGCAGCTGTTACAGTAGCCGTGTTTTGACAAGTGAATACAAAGTGTGGTGGGAAACTGCAAATTTTGGCCACAATGTCAAAACCTATTTAGCAAAACTGTTCTTGATGATCTCAGGCTACATTTTGATGCAAAGAGCAGGACAGCAACCTTCTGGCAGTAACTTGCACAACCAAAATCATCTGAGATGGTCCGAAAATCACACTGTGAAGTGGTCTTCAAATGGGAAGCTTTAACGAGCAAACAGTGGCCTCCTTTTGGCTCTCATCTGGATGCAAGCATCAGGTGAGAGCAGGTGAGCACAGATATGACACTATTCTTGGCAGACAAACAGAGGGAATCAGAATATTTTTGACTACAGAAAAAGGCTCTGTTGATCCATCCGTTTGGTCTCCTTTGGATCAACACATTTAACACAGTCATTTAGCCGCCGCAATTACAAAACTTGCAGCCGCTGCTTCCATAAATGTTGAAATGCCGTTCTGAATGACTGCAGTAAGAACCTTATTTACCCACCAGCAACACCACAGCAACCACCATGAAAGTGCAAAACATGTTTTATTTTCCCAATAAGTGGTCGAACACGGCGGTCACGCCGCACTTGTCGTGCAAAAGGCCAAATTGTTTCATTCAATGAGGGACGCCAACGGGCAATTTAAACCATGGATGCGTGAAATCTTTTATTGCTGGTAAAAGTGTCGCTGCGACAATGGAGCATTAAAAGATGCTTTATTTCGCTGCAGATGTGTTTGGCTGGAGCTTTCTATTGTTCGGGCTGCAAATGTTGGATCAAACGATGACGTGAGTGGGAGGTGTATAGAGGCTTTTACAGCTGAAACGTGCAGTTTTGCTTTTTTGTCAGAAATCTCAATGGCGTGGATCGGGTTTTCTGAGGGTTGGGAGACCGTCCAAAGCCGCAGGGACAAAACGGGCCAAATCTTTATTTGAAGATGGAGCTCCTCTTTCTGTTTCAAATCTGTCACTCTCATCTGTCGTCAACTCATTACAGGGTCAGAGTTGGATCCTTCGCAGTGCCAGACCTGCTTTTATCGCCGGCTCACGTTTTGTATTCGCTCACCCTTTTTCGACCCTGCAAAATGTCCTCATTCTGCCTCTCTCTGCTTTCCTGCATCTTTCCCTCGTGGGGCGAGTGGGTAGGATGTGACTGCTAGAGTCATAACAAGCCGGTGGAAGCGAGTCAGACATGGGAGCCCCGCTGCTCCACCCGCCCTCTGATGACTTTACAATGTGACAAAGAACGTTTGCCCTCGTGTTACAGAGTGGGGACGTTTCATTGGCACAACGCAGAAAAGATAAAACAGGTAATAACCGAAATGAGGATCGACTTTGCATCCGAGATGTGCGTGTGGCTGCGTCCACGGATCTCCTACACACTGAGCCCACCGGGTCAACGAGGCCTAATAGCATGTCAAGCTTCCTTCCCCAGAGAAAATCCACCGGCCCACTGAGCCGCTGATGAGCTCCGCAGGCAGCGCAGATCCACCATTCATCTTGTGTATCCATCTTTGTATCTATTAGCAAACTGTTTAACCATTCGGAGGCTCGGCGCCCATCTGCAAAGTCAAATGTGAAACTGTTATTTTGTTCTGTGGAGTTATTCTGCCAATTTTCACAACCCATTTGTTGAGACATCTCACTCTGCAGCAGAGCGGTAGCCCAGCTGGTGGACCTTTCGTGGTCATTTAAGGCCAACTCCACATATTAACATTCAGCAATATAACACACACACACCAATCAAGTTATTCTGTGTTATTCATTTGCTTAGAAATGTAATTAGTTTTAAAAAAAAATGTAGGTATATGTCTATTCCAGCATTGTCCCATGGTGTCGAAATGTATAATCTGTGTTTTTTCAAAGAATAGGATCCAATGGGACTCAACAACACAAAGCTGGTTGTTTTTCTAACCTAGCAACAATTGCTGGACACCCACCTTCTCTGACATACACCAATACTGGAGGTTTGGTGTCACTGTGTTAGCCATGTGCGATACAGCTGGACAAAAGCCTCTGCAGCTGCAAACCAACAATCAAAGCTTGCAGCATTTTCTTTGTAAATGCACATTCTTATCATTTGCTGATCCCTGCATGGTGGAACAGGAGCATATGTGGTACCAAAATGCAGTTTCACTCCAAGAAAGTTTTGCAGTGTCATTCTTTACTCAGAGAAATATGTTCTCATCTGTACAAAGCCAAAAAATAAGTGATACTCTGTGCAATATAAAATATAAGCACAGAGCAGGTGCGTTGATATCTACTTTTAGTGCTGTTAATGCTATTAAACTTTAAAATAAATACTGCGAAATGCACACACTGGAATTGGAGCTGCCCAGGATGAGAGTCCACTGCAGGGGTCCCACTGTGGTCAAGCCAACAGCAGGAATGTAGACTGGTATCTCAAGGGCAGAGGGTTAAGAATCTCTGTCGGCCTCATTTTTTTCTCCCCGAAGAAAGCCTTGGAGTGGTGTTAAAACAACAGGGCTCCTAAATTAGCTCCTTGCAAAAGTCCAATTCAGCGTTTCCTTCACGGATCAGGAGGTCTTCTCTCTCTCTCTCTCTCTTTCTCTCCCTCTGTCTCGCCATGTCCTCCGACCTGTATGGCTTCTCTCTGCTAAGTGAACCTAATCCAAACAGCCAGGTGATGGAGACGAGGGCCTGGCTTAACGCGCTGGCAGTGTTCCAAATGCCCCACTTTCCGTCCAATCAGTTGTTTTACGCTTGGATACAAAAAGCGATGCTTAAAGGAATAACACAGAGGTGTCGATTCACGGAAATAACAGATGTAAGCTGTAGGTGGATGGCCCCTCACCATCAGTCAGCCGCTGCAGATGTTGGGATGTCTGTTGATTTGGTTGTGTTTATCCAGACTTTATGAACTCAGTGCCCCATCCTTGGAGCATATTGTCAAGTCATCATAGGCAGAGAAAGAAAAAAATAAGCACAGGAGGAGGCGATCATCTCCAGATCTGCGAGTGTCTGCTGCCGAGTCTCCTGCCGTCTGTGCCATACTGATGAAGATTGATTTATCTGCGTAACGTGACTGGGCTAAAAAACGCAACTCTGATTTGGCTGATTAGCCTGACATCAGGGATTGGTCCAAACGTTTCTGCGCATGCTTTCCTCCTGTGTCTCCTTCTTGGACTGTTAAAACAGTTTTCTCTCAAAGCCAAAGTGCCTTCTGTATTCTCACCCACAGCCCTCTGGCCCACTGACCTCGAGCCCTGTGACGCCCTCTGTCATACACAGACAGAATCAGGTCTTGACCTTGACACTCCCTGAGGACAGATGTAAAGATTCACTTCTCTGTCCATATGTTTGGGTGACATACATTTAAAAAGGAGTAGTTTCCAAGTTCCACCCGAGCACAAGGGGTTTCATACAATGACGAATCAATCTCTGCGGCCTGACCTTGTCTCCCGCTCTGACACAGAACTCTCATATTGCCAAGGCTCATTACAGGCTAAAGTAGAAGCAGCAGATCAGGGGAGCTCCCCAGCAGCAATTTCCTCAACTAACCAAATCTCCTACATCAAATGGATCATCTTTCACTCCACCTAAACTCCGCAGCTCCCAATCTCTGAAACTCTGAGGACCTCCAACTTTTACTTTGAAGTTGCTGGAATCAAAGTGAGTGTCATGCGAGCGACAATGCCTTTAAGAAAAAGAAGGTAAGCTTATCAAATGGGACACAATTTCCTTGTGAAAAATAGACCTGGTTATAATCTTTAAAGGCCTGGAATCCCGAATGACCCTGCTGTCTGGTTTAATTGAAGTCACCGCGGCAGATTACGCCGAGTCACGGTGCAGTGCCCGCATTTCCTTCCACCAGCGGCGGCTATTGTGATGGACTTCCTGACATGCTGCGCAGTTTCACTTCCTGGGTTGCCTGGCAAACGCCCTTCCACAAGCAGCCATGGTAAATTCCGGGAAGGAACGGAGGTCATCTCCGCATCCACCTGACGCCCCACATTAGCAAAATCTTTTTATGGGTCCCACGGCAACATCCTTCCTGTATCACAGGTTAGTCACCTTCGCTTGGAGGGAGTCAGGGCGTGTTCTAAGCCTGTAAGGCGAGGTCGCATTTCGTTCCCATACGTGTCGCAATGCGAGATTTCACCTGCAGTGCAGAATAATGATTCATAAAAACTGGGCTAAAAAGGACACAAGAGACAAACTCAGGTGCTAAAAGTTAATTGGAAGTCTTTCAGATCTCCACTTTATCTCCCAAGACTCCAAAAAAGAGGTCAGCCTTCTATTTGAATAAAAGCTCCCTCCAGCTGATCAATGCTCTTGGAGTCGATGGAGATCAAAAGGCTTCCACTCAACAAGGAGTTTCAAATGTTCAACATCTGAGTTGTCTCTTCTTCTCTTTCTTTTGAAACCATAAACATTTCTCAAGCTTTATCAAAAGTGAAAAGGTTTGGCAAGTCTTTTCAAGAGTTTGAAGAGCTCACGTGAGGAGCAGTTTTTGAGGAATTTCAAACTTTTGTGCTCCAGTTCATGATGAAAAAAAAATTGGCACTGAAATGGAATTTTACACAGAAAGCAGATGCACATTCCAGTCTGTAACCTTTAACAAAACAACAATTGTGCTCTCCGTAAGCTTGGGGAACCGCAACTTGTGCCCAGTTTTCTATTTGAGGCATTCTTGAGGCATACTGTGAGTCCTGTGAACCACAACTTTTATAACACTTATGCTACTGCTTGGCCTGCACGCGAGTGCAAGTCAGGAGTCAAGGGAAGCCAAAGCTCCTGGCTGAAGAACTGCACATTAATAACAGCATTTTCAAGTCTTCCAGAAGCAGCCGATGGCCCTCTGACATCTTATGAAGCCATTTTCCAGATTTATAATAGCGATTTTCTGCATGAGTTCAGTTTTATAGCCAATTAACCAAAAGCCGAATCCCTGAAAAGGCTCTTCTAAGAAATATCACACACCTGCAGGACAAAAACTTGAGCTTCCCTCGAGTTGTTTATATCCACGGGACATATGGTTTTCTATCAGCGTGTGGCACTGAAAATGAACAACACCCCACTACAAAATGTAGATACAGGAACCAGGCAGGGAGATAGGCAGAAATCGCTTCCATGTGTGGCTTATCTGTGCTGCGACCCAACAACAGAGCCATGAAAACCTCTGATTGAGATCTTTGTTGACAAGAGCATGCGGGTAATGACATAGGCAAAAGTTTCAACGTTGGCGATCTGGCGCATAACTGATGACCTCATACTTCAAGAGACTCGTCAACAACCACTTAATCACTCATTGTGCGGCACCTAAAGATAACCTCGCTGCTGAACATTTGGTTTCTCTAAGCGCTTCTGCTGAGCGAGTCTGAAAAGCGTTGACAGCTTCCCACCTCACTGGCGTATGCTTCTTGGCAGTGGCCCCCTCCCTTTAATGCCAGCCACCCCCCCCACACACACAACCCCCCGCTCTAAACGTCGAACTACTGGAACCGCGCACCCAGTCCGGTAAATGATGTCAGAGAATGTGGCGACGCCGGAAACTGACGCAGGGTCACCTGTTGCCTGCCGACGTCCAATCGCGTTAAAGGCTGCAGTAAAGAGCGGCGGTGCCCAGGAGCTGCAGCCTTCTGACAAAACTCTTTATATTCTGCAGTTTGGAAAGGAAGTCGTCCACACACAGAAGGAGCCTTCTCAAGTAACTACAAAACAGGGGAAAATTACTGCGCTTTAAAGTTTCAGAGGGGTCGTCCGCGCAGTGTAATGTAAAACCAAAAAAGCTATGACAGGAAATACGGCTATAGCTCCACCATGGCAATCAACGTGGCTGTAATCAGGTGCGATGCTGCCTAAGAGGGAAATGATGATGATATAGGATACGGATGTGCTTCCTGAAAATAAGACACCGGAATAGCCCCTCTCTCTACCCCGTCATGAGAAACATCCCTCTCATGAGCGGACAGCGGGGTCGGGGGATCTTTGGTTTGATCCAAGCTGACGAGATGCAGGGGAAAGAAAAGAGGGGAAGAAAAATAGGAAAGAGAAAAGAGAAAGAAGGAGGTTGCTTCCCCTCGTCAGTTAAAGGCGATGAGAGGAACAGCTGTTGGGAGCTTCCTTTCTGGCTTCATGAATCCATGCGTCCCACACACAAACACACACATCTTTATTCAATTGCTCAGCGAGAAGGCCTGCACGCTCCTGGGTGGGGTGATGATGGAGGGTAATTACGGTGTCACCTCGCCGACACCCTGCCGCTCACCTAACAGGCTCCTCGCCTCTTCCTCCCCGTACCACCCCATTTACGGAGAGGTCGGCCCACTGGCAGACGGCTTCCTGACCCATTTGTCTGTGACCCAGGGGAGGGGAGGCGGGTGCCAGGCGGGGAGGATGCACTGGGTGTGTGGACAGTAGGGGCATGTAGCAAGAGAGAGGGGGGAGTGGAGGTTGTTGTATTTTGGCATAGGATATCGAGGCCCTTCCTTTTTCTCTCCCCCCCCTCCTTCCTGTGGTTTTATGGCCTACTTACCGGTAGCAGACTTTCATCTGGCTATGAGAGGGGATCTCTGGCAGATCTGTTACAGAGACAGGGGCTCCAAGAGGAAAGGGAGCTGCAGCAGGGCTCCCGTGCTGTACCGGATGACCCAGGGGGCCCATGTGCTGGCCCCATTTAACACCCCTGGGTGGCCTGTTTAGGTGTGAGTAGGCTGGCCTGCTTGTGCTCAAAACACTGTAGGCCGAATTGTCCGAGGGCAGACGTGACTCAACAATATTTATAAACTGGCGGCAAATGATGTGCAGGTCCTGGCTTTTCAAAGTCTGCCATCATCTCTGACGTTTTTTATACTTAAAAACTGAAGAGAAAAAAAAAGAGCTTGTCGGCATTTTGGGATGTGTGCTCATTCTGGGAATATCAATCACACGTGTGCCCAATCAGTGATGATGGTAAATGTCGTACGTAATTTCACCACGAGAGCCAAGTCATCCTGCCTCAGAGATGCGACCCACGTGCCAGCACAGTAAGCACAATCTCAGCCTAGCATTAAGTTAAACTGCTTGACACATTTGTTGGTGCCACTTTTATGAGACCTCATTTTCAACACGAAAGGCAAGCGCTGAACAAAATTGAATCTCATTTTTTCCAGTCCAAACCACGGGGATGCAGAGTTTTATCAGAAGGTTGCGATCCTGTTGTTACAAACAAGGTCTACTGATGTCTGTTTCCAATGCAGCTTGGTCGACCTCATTCACCCCTGCAGCAAAAAAAAAGAGGGGTCTCTTGATGGCTAGCTTGTTTGCAGTCTCTCACACCGTGCCATTAACAGTTCAACAGAAAAGCTCTAATAAACCCTGGACGAAGTGGAGGATTTAGCCACACTTATGTGCAGTTAACTTACATTCATCACACGGCCATTAACACGATCATGATCATACAGCGTAAGTAGCCCAATTTGGGGAATTTGTGTGGGAGTTTGGGAATTTGTGTGGGAAAAACTCAACAAAAAGGAAGGTCGTTGTTTCAGTATGTGCTGGGACAGTGAGGAAAATGGCTCTGAACTGGGGAAGTACAAAGTCATGTGTTTCAACAATGTGAACGTCTTGAGACAGAAAATTGGCAAAATTGACAAAAATTGACCCACGGCAGGCCTTAAATCTTCTGAGGTATTTCTGGCTTATGAAATCAGATGGTCAAGGAAGAGCCAAGTTTATAAGTTTATACCGCACCAAACCTGTCAACCAGCATTACAGAGACATTTCCGTGGTTTGATATGCATTTTCTTCATGGAAATTTATGACGCACGCAATGAGAAAGCATGAAGGCACAAAAAGCCAACGACCACTTGGAACACATTGAATTTATGTAGAATTAGACATGACATGGATTATTCAAATATGTTTAAGTTTGCTTAGTGATGTATTACCAACAATGGCTTTCTATTAGCAAGCGCTTCTTCAAGCAAGCTGTAGCATTTGGGGTCCCAGCGGAGGAGGATGGGTTTCATTAGCGAGCTCGGCCAGCCAGGATCCAAACTGTACACGCGTTGCATATCTTGAAGCGTAATGCATTGAGTGGCTTCCAAAGTGCAGCATGGCAGAAACTCTGTCACCTGCTTTATGTTCTTCAGTCAAAACACAGACTGATGGATGAGGAGAGAGAGATTTTTTTGGAGAGCTTTCATAAAAAAAAATAAAAAATTAAAAGAAGAAGACGGCAAAAATAAAGATGCTATGTGCGTTTAATTTCAGAGTACATGTGTGTGGAAAACCTTTCGACCCCTGTGCAGCCGCCGCAGCTAAATTCAAGCATGACGTGTAAAGCGATGTGATTTGAATCACCTGAGAGAAAATGGACTGAGTCAGAAAGAGAGAGAGAAAGAAAGGAAAAATATCTGAGAAACGGGGCAAAGTCGGGCCTGAATATCACGCTGGGACTGTTGTCAAAACATCACTGGACCTCCATGTGTCTCGGAGAGCTGGTGGGAGGGAGGGAGCAGGAGCTGTGACTTTGGGTCAGTGTGTGGGTGGGCATTCGCTCCATCGTCTCGGTATCAGAGCGATGTGCCATTGTGCAGATGCTCCGCCGATGTGAGCTGCTCTGGTTCTGGAAGGAATAAGGCCACAGTGTTTGTGCAGCCATCCGGCCTACCTTTTCTTACATCGCAATCACAGCAGACATAAATCATCGTTTATGGCCGTGGTTGTCCAAGAAAAGCAGGGAAGGAGAGGGACCAGCAACATAACAGCAAACAGAGAGAGGGGTTTTGCCTTCTCGTTCCTGTCGGAGTGCAGATGTGAGCGAACTGCAAACAGAAAGTGGATCCATCGTGTGCCACCCTTAAGTGTGAATCCAGGTCATCTATCCAGGTCATGGACAGAGTTCTGGTCATTTTAATCCCTCTGGACAGAAAACACTTGGAATAGCAATACAATCCTGACACACAGGGAGCAATTCAAGACATGAAAATACGAGAAATTATTAGGAAAGTGTGAATTTTGGCACAAATAAAGGAACAGAGCAACAGCAAAGTGTAAAAAAAACAAACAAAAAAAACTACTGGCAGGTGTGGTTGTCCTGAAATATATAATAAAATTATCTATAGTTAATCGTTCTGGCAGAATTATCATCAGCTGATAATAGTTTCCTGGATAAGCCGCTGCCCGTTTATTGCTTCCACGTGGTCATTGATGAGGCAAAGGGCCTGGGGAGTTAAAGGTCACCTGCTGCTGACCCACTTCTTCGTCGTCGGGCAACAAGTCTTTTTCCATCTGACAGGTGTGGGACGCCGCCTGCTCTCGCTCGGTTAACCTCTCCCGGTTAGCCTCTCTGCGCTCCCCCTCACTCACTGGTACACAGTATATAAACATTTAGACTCGACTGGGTAATTTTCCCGTCAAAGAGGCATTATGCGTCTGCTCCACAAACTCCCTCTGGTCTCCTCAGCAGAAGTGTGTCACCAAAAGTGATTTCAAACGGAAATCAGATCACTTTTGTTTTCCTCACTAGTGCAAATATTTTGGCAGTAGTAGGATCGGGTTTCGCCTTATTTTTAACCGTTTTTTTTTTTGTTTTTTTCAAGTTCTTCTCTTTTAACCTCCAATCTCTCCAAATTGTCTTATTGGGGGGAAAAAAGAAAAAAAATCCTCCGCATGGAGTCAGAGCCAGGAAAGTTTTCCCTGAGCTGCAGCTCGATCTGTTTTTATGGTACGCTGAGAGGCTAATTGGCTTTGCAGACAGCCTTTCCCCACAGTGACCCACGCTGCTTGGGCTCGGCCAGGCTGTGACAGCTTAGCTTTAGCCTGGGAAACAGAGCGGGGGTCAACACGCAACCCAAAGACTCTGGTGTTGTGTGTGTGTGTGTGAGGGTGGGGGCTGACAGGTGAGATTCATTTTCGATCCAGAAGTCTGCCTCGACGGCTTCTGAAAAACGTCGGCTCGCGTTTCGATCTGATGCGTTCCCAAATAAAAGTGGGAGGAGAGCGATATTTTGCTAAACCCACTAGTCTTTCACTTGTCATTTTTGTTTGTCTTTGGCTTTCTGTGCTGATAGAAATGGATTAAAGTGTTTCGGGCCCTTGACAGACTTTAAAGCAAATCAGGTCTAAACCTCCTCATGAGGGTAGTGGTGGGAAGAGGATTTTTACTTGTTGTAAATGTCACAATTAGGACCTGCAGTGATCCTTTTCGAGTGGCAAACCAGATTATTATTATTTTTCTTTTTTCTTTTTGGCATCCAACAGGAGCCCAAAAAAAAGGGTCCAAAGATGGCTCCTGGAAATGAGCTATGACCTGAGGCCGCGAGGAGGTGGGAGTCCCGCGGGGCAATGTGGGATGTGAGCCAAACGAAGGCAGGGGGAGGGAACGTGAGGCAGTGTGTGTGTGTGTGTGTGTGTGTGTTTGTGTGTGTGTGTGTGTGTTTGTGGGAGCATCAAGAATTCCACCACCAGGTTTACATGGAGAGTCGGCACAGGGGAGAGCAAGAGAGAGTGGGAGAGTGTGTGAATGCGTAAAGCAATATGTGTTAATCCCCCCCCCTTATGCCCTTATGGTCTGAAGCATCGTGTGAAAAAGTAGGTCACATTTGATTTGGGTTAAGTTGTGTTTTTGTCAGAAGCGAGAGCGGTTTGGGCCCATGGTATAAGGTGAGCGATGGCTGCAAAATAAATTAAACACACGCAAATACACAAATACAAACTGAGTGTGGGTTGAGATTCTGAAAACACGCAAAACACCTAAACACTATGGCTGTTGCAAACTGCCATAGTGTTTAGGTGTTTTGCTCATTTGTTGAGAAAAGGTCTCAAGTCACAAGGACACGCATTGTGGCGCCAGAGAAAAATCTGCACACTGCCATGAGAAATTATTACGGACAAAGTCATTATATGAACCTGCGCTCCTTAAAGCAGGAGAACTTGTCGGTGTGTTGTGAGGAAGCTCTGTAGCACCCAGAGCCCTACTGAGAACAGAAGAAGCTCCCAAAAGAGGAGGAATCAACAATATTTATACAATGTTTGCATTTTAAAAAATGACAAATGACCACTGAAGGACTTGTTACGGGGGTTGTTCTCTGCCTTGATGGTGCTCAGGGTACTTTATTCATTCAGTGACATGGCGGCTGAAGGAATTAGGGCTTCGGTGTGCAGGCACCCACCCTGGCCGGGGGGATTGAACATAACCCAATTACAAATTCTGGCTTCATCTGTTGTGATTAATGGTATAATAAGTTATTGTTTCCATATCGCTACAAGGCTGAAGCACTGCAGCTCGCAATATTTAAACCAATTTTTAAACCAATTTTTAAACCATTTGTTTGTTGTTGTTACCTCTTCACCCCTATCTTTTGTGATTTCCTGCTTTATTTCTCTACTCATGCTAAAAGAGTTGAGCACAAGACAACATGCAGGCAAACAGAACCTCTGACGCACATCCAGCAGCGCAATGGAATCGTTCCGGGAGGGCAAACCACATCACCTGCAGCTCCACAGCCGACTTCCTCTGCACAGGCAAAACTCTGACTAATACCAAAGCGCTCCTTGTGAACTGAGAGTTACATAATCGTTTTAATGCTGGTGTCCCATTCTTTCACAATAGATTTAAAACAGAGGATCTGACATTGTATTTCACAGAGTATCTGCATGGAGTGGCGAAGTCCCGCCCCTTCCACTAGACCCCCATGGGACCAATGGGATTGTAAAAAAACGAGAGAAAGTAACTATAACGTTTTTTTATGCAATTGCTTCAGTTAAAGGCAGTAGAGAAAACACAATGAGAAAGACTACATGTCGAGCATGTGATGTCACATCATCGCCCTTTCCCTCCGATTCTCCCCATCGGCATAACTGACACTTGCCATATGTCCTGACTTATAATGATTTGCACCTCTTTCTATGCTCTTGCCCTCCCCTTGGAAAAAGGCGGTGAAGTGCCGCAGATTGATCACCACGTCTGTTCCAGAGTTCCAAGTGCGTGTGGTGACGTATATCATTCACGTTAAGAGCACAAAGAGCTGTAGTTCTCAAGGCGGCCTCACACAAAACCTTATTATAACATTATCAAACTACTTTGCACTAAACTGTAGTCTTCTTTGCATGAAAAATTATCCTTAAAAACCACAGACAACATATGTGAAATTCATGGCACAATTCAAATGGGACCAGAAAATAATTGTTATCTCCCCATTGATTCTCATTCATAAAAATTAGTTTTTGGGGGACCATGTACCGGAAACGGAGAGGCGGTACTTCGCCACTCCGTGACAAGTATGAATTGATCAATGAAGTCAACCCTGAGGGTGCCGTGAACTTTGAAAGCCACTTTGGTCTGCAGCAAAGTGCCGATGCAGCCAACTGACATCCTCAGAGATCCTTGGAAAGAAATCACACACACATATGCTGCATCCTCTGAGGTAGAGCCAAACACACTGACGCCATTCTGTATCTCACAGTACATCCTCCTCACACACAAATCCAGCTGTTTTCTATCCCCCTGCCACTTTCCCTCATTATCACTTTCTACTTTTTCCTTGTTGTGCTTAAATTCCCTCCCGTCCTTTCGAGAAAGGAAAATGGCCTTGATTTTACAAGGTTTATTCAGGTGCTTTCACAACCTCACATCTTTTGCATCACTTTTTTCGTCAAACATGGGGCTGCAGTTTCATCTCCATCCAGATCGAAGTACTTTCTGACGTCCTGGACCGGTCAGGACTTTGTGTTCACCTCCGAAAATTGACGTCAACTGGTTTTATTGACGTGCTTAGGACCTCCTCCATCCACGTTTACATGCTCACATCCTGATAAGTCAGAGAAAATCCCCTCAATTCATTTGATTAATGTTGCTGCGTCAAGCCGAGCTGCAGTGTCGGATAACCAAAAGCAGACACCAGACCAGTGCTGACTGCGCAGACCGGCGATGGTGAGTGAACTGGTTTAAAAGCGGCAGCTCTGCTCTTAATTACCGCGGCAGTTCATTTAAATCTGTGGCATTTATATGCTTTTATTGAAAAATCTGGTGTCGGAGAAGCAGCCAGGGGAGCTTTCAGCGAAGACGTGTGTGGCTATGACGACGGCAGAGCCAATCAACATCTGGACGACCTCCCCACGCCCAGTCTCTTCTAATTACTTCACCTGAGCTTGTATCTGTTTTCATGTTGTGCAGCAACACGTAGTCGAATGTCACTGATGAATCACGCTGAAACCGCAAACTGCGATGGAAAAACACGTGCTGGATTTTGCCATATTAAATTATCATTAAATCGAGTTGCTGGTTGTTTTGAAGTTTAGACTTCGCCGTCCTGATTTTATCTGTGACAAGTCTGACACGCTTGGCTGTCGGACGACGGCGAGCGTGAGGAATCCGAGAGCCGGCGCTGCTAATAAGCAACTGGAGGAAACACAGCGAGAGAATGAGAGCTCTTGATGTGTATCTTCATGCTTTAACTCTGTTTTGGTTCTCGTCTCAGTGCCCTGTCCAATCCAAGCAAGCAGCTAATCGGATTTCAAACATTGTTCGCTGCATGACTAGACCAACTCAAACAATGCGTATGTTATTTTAATTGCCCCCACTTCGTTTTTTTCTTTCTTTTGCTGTGATTGTTTAGCGAGATCTCAGAAATTAGATTACAATTCACTTGTACAAACTACAATTTTTAAGTCTACAAGGGCCGTGAGTGTGTCTGAGTGCACCGTATCTATGGATATGAGACGGCAAGGTTTTGTCGTGGCCCCCGAAGCCCTGAAAAACTGTCCAGCTGCTTCACACTGGCACACATCTGGGACGAGTCTGGTAAGTGGTTAAAAAACGTGAGCACGTGAGTGCACCAGACCCCCCCCCACCCCCCGCCCCACGCACACACACACACTGGCGCAGTAAATCCCCTTACACATCCATACATGCTGGAGACATTTCCACTTTACGGTAAAAAACGACTACCTCAGCAAAGTAGGATTGTTTTCGTTCCGCGGCCTTGTTGTGGCCCGTGACCTCCTTTTTCAATTCAGTAAAATGCGAACAGATTTCGAGGAAAACGCGGGGAAACTTTCCCAGCGGAATTAGGGTGAATAAACACATCTGAAACACCAACCAGGATCTGCTCTCCTCTGTTTTTTTCTCCCTTCACCCCTTTCCCCATACTCTCCTCCTTCCTATAAGGCTCCGTCACACTATTTGGCTACTCCAGAGAGAATGACCCACTTGGCAAAGGATCAACAGAGTGGTGAGAGCAGGATAAATACAGTATCTCCAACACACACAAACTCAAGCAGATTGCCAACAGGAAGAACTTAAAGGAAAACTGTGGCATTGTTTTTCCAATAAGTACTTTGTCTCGTGCTTTGACTGCACAAGTTCATATTTATTCCAGGTCTCCCTCTCATAGTAAACACACCCAGCTTTCAAAGTCTGTCAGAAATGTTGCTATTGCTGCTGCTCTCCTGCAACCTTTTAACTTGATCTTTTTTTTTTTTTTTGCAAACTAAGGGGTCATAGGGGAGAATGTTTGAGGGGGAAAAAAATATTGTTGATGGTTGATTGAAGAGCATTGAAACTGATAAAGACACTCCCGCCCACTTTTTATCTCCATTACCTTCTTTATCTTTATTAGTCTCCTAGCAGCAGACATCAGCTATGTCATGATTCGTGTCCGGGCCACTCTTCAAACAACAAAACAGCTTAAAATGGACATTGTCACAGCTAGGTGAACAGACACTGACAACACATAATCCTATGAAAAGCCCAATTAAAAAGAAAATGAAAAGATTTATCAGCTGCATTGTCTACTGAATTGCAGTCTTGGCAAGAATGTTGTGTCTTATGTCCACGTAGTGCCAAAAAGTAGCAACCTAGGCACCTGGTCATTAGACTTACACTTCGCAACCACCGCTGCCGGCACCATGGCACAAAGTCTTACTGGAGTGATCCAACGTTGCAACGCCACAAGACCTGAATTGAATGCTCCCCCTCCAGCACTCAACAGCTAAAATCATGAATCACTGATCAGGCATCATTATACAATTCAGATGAACATGCAACATCGACATTGTAAAATATGCAACATAATGTACTTGTGTCTTGGAAAAGCTGTCAAATTTAGCTCGATACCATCTTATCTGTTCATTGCTATGTATACTGTAAATTTTTTCTCTTTTTTTCCATTCAAATATCATTTGATGTTGTTTATTTTCAAAGAAAAAAACATGCGATTTGCTCATAATTCCATCAGTAGAGCACATTCAAATCATTAATTAAATGAGTATCAAATCATTAATTAAATAAAAAGTTTGGCAGCTCACACTTGAGAGACACTTTGTTGCACAGAAAGGCTCAGACACGGGCAGCTAGACTCACAATCCAAAGTGCTGCTCTCATTCACCGCCTCACCACACACTCCCGTCTGAAACAGAGGGCCGCCGTCAGTGTGAAATGAGCTGGAAAAGAGCAGAAACAAGGGGAGGAGATGCAGTTTGAAAGAATCCATCAAAGTCGCCCAGAAACGGGGCAGAGCTCGTCGCCCGACCAAACCATCCCACCGCAACATGCCTGAATATGAAAAACTCGTCCTCACAGGCATCTTATGGCAACGAGGAGGGGGGTCCGGGTGGGCCGCGGGCCTAATTGTGCCGACTTGTCACAGGTTTCAAGAAAGGAGAGCGATACATCACTATTGGACATATGCACACAAACAGCCGTGTGCACGTGTGCGAGCCGTGCCAGGCGGCCATAAATCTCAGGTGTGCAGCGGGCCCGTCAGAGCAAGTCTGCTTGGTGAAAGCGTGCGGCCTCACAGGAAATAGTGGAGTACCTGGATGTGTGGTGGTGGGGGGGGGAGTCAGTTTAATGCCAGATGGCTGAGCCCCCCCCCCCACACACACACACACACACACTCACACAAAAGAACAACACGATGAGTGCCAGAGAAGTTTCAACAATAACATTGAGGTATTTGAAAGTCAGTTCGGGAGACGTTTCTGTCTGCTTGACACGGGAAACACCAGCACCCTGGAAACACGTCAAAAACAAAGTAAAAGCATGTGTGTGTGTGAAGATGAATGAATGAATGAAGCCATTATGCTTATGATACTCTATTCTGGGGGCTGTGTGGTCACACAGGAGTCGCCACTGTCCACTGCCGCGGCCCCCTCTCCTCCTTTAGTTACACTCGCACAGCGGGCCTTATTGACTTTGGTTGGACTGACGTTGTCGCACCACGGGGGCGCAGCGCCTCGCCCGTGCTCATTTCGGGGTGGAAAGTCACTGCTGTCTTCCTCTCCAGAGAGAAGCCAAATAGAAATAGGTGATCCCTGCTGCCAAAGACCCGGACCAAGCTTTTCCCAAAACCAACCTTTCACTGAGGACACCACTGTTCTGCTGCAAGTCAGCGAGTGCACAGGAGTGATGCTAATTTTCTGCTATCACGCACAAATATTCTTTTTTGAAGGAGCCGTTTATTCTCTGAAAATGTCAGAATGCTTAAACATGTTCACTTGCACCAACGGCCACAGGAGCTCTCTGATGCTCATGTATCTCCAGTGATCTCCATTTCCAATGTGGGCCAATGCATTCTACTTCTCCATCCCAAACATTAGGCCACATTCGCCGCACGTGTAAATGTCACACACATTTGTAGGTCAGTTACGTGGGCACGACTGGAGAAAAGGAGCAGGAAACCACACGGAGTGGCCATGCTGCCAAGCTTGTAGTCAAAGCCCCTCATCCCTGACTGGAAATCCCCGACTTTCCATGGAGGGTGCACGCATGGTGAAGCAGCATGACTCACTGTCAGAGAAGAAATGGGGTCACGGTCACTAACAATATTGGACGCAACCCCAGTTAAAAGTGCAACTTGGAGCATTTCTAAACAGTAATCTATCATTGTCAGATTAACTTTAATACTTTGGTGAAATTTCCCAAAACAGACTAAATTTGCTGGGTTTCTATGCCAGTGCTGCTGCTCCTGGAAGTGTTGCTTCAGAACATATTTTCAATAAATGCTCAACTCTGGTGTTCTGTTGGCGTTCGGGTCCGTTTGCACCTCTACCAGTTGCCTCAAAGGAGCACCTCAGTGTGGGATGTCATTAGTTTTGCCATTCTGCGGGGTGTGTGCTTCAAAGATGGAGGCTCTCTGCAGAATGGCTTCCCGAAATTAGAGAATGTAAGCTGCCAGCAGGGCATTTGTGCCGACTGGACCTTTGTATTTTTCAATCTCTGCAAATACGATCAAATTAGATCAACAGACAAATGCTCCGGTGTCATGTCAAAGGCTACAAAGGCCTTTCAATTTTAGGCTACTTTTGCCACTGTGGAAGGGTTGGGCCATCTCCTATATGACCTGATAAACTCCAAATATATAAGCACCAATATAAGCACCGTGGCTTGATCTAATATCTTGCGGAAGATGCAGGTGCTTTTGACAGAGCAGCTTGATATGATCTGTTACCAAGAAGCATTTGGTGGCAAATTCCAATTCTATCACTTGGAGAACGCAAACAGGATGATGAAGAAGCACTATTTTCCTTCAGCCAAATTCTGAAGAGAAACACCCTCCGCTGTTTACCACCGACTTACTAACTGGCTCTGAACGACCGCGGCGTGCTTTGTGTCATGTCCCCCTCGCCGTTCATTGCTTGATGGTTTCCAGTGGGTAGAAACGTGTTTGGCGCCGACCATCTGCTGTTGTGTGCACTATATTTGTGAAGGAGGATCAGTGTCTGGAGCTCGAGGAAAAAAGAGGACTATTGTTGTCCAGCAGACATGAAAAGGAACCGCCATTAGTGAAAACATCCCTTTCGGATTTAAGTTTCAAGGGGTTTCAACCTGAATCTGAGCCAGCTTCCTATTGTCAGTCTTTTATTATTGAACACACTGATGAATACAGGTGACAGAAGACAGGAAATTTGAAGATAATTTACATAGCACCAAGCCATGACAAGCAATATCTCTAGGCAGAATTAGGCTACACACTTAAATAAGCATGCACACCGCAACAGGCGAGGAAAAAACTCCCCTTAATGGAAGAAACCTGGATCGGAACCATGGCTCAGGGTGCGCGGTAGGGCTGTCAGGATATCAGATTTTCATTTCATTTTATTATTTGGGGGAAAAAATGTCACGATAACGACATTATCAAGATATCAACAAAATTCCAAATAACTTTAACTTTAACTTTAACTTTATTCATTTTTATATACATACATATGTACATATATATGTATATATATATATATAGATATAGATATAGATATATATATATATGCATACAAAAAGTTGGCTGTTTTCGAGTGGCACTGGATCATTTACACAATATTATCATATGCACATTTTTAAACACGATTTTCAATTATTCTTTTTAATATCACGATCATCATCAATACCAGTATATCGCAACAGCCCTAGTGCGAGGCCATCTACCTCAACTGGTTGGGTTTAGGGAGAGAAATGCATCACATTTTCACACTAGAAAGATAGAGAAAAAATATGTTTGTTCAAGTCTTTTGATGTCTGGTTTGCAAAAGCGTCACACCTGTACACAGCGTGGACAGAAGAAGCAAGTTCACCTCGGAAAGTTTGGGGTCTCTGCGTTAATTAAACCGCCCGAGTGGGTCCTCAGATAAGCGGTAATCTCTTTACGCTTCAGGCACTTCTCAGAGCAGCCGAGAAAATGAGCAGGGCAAGACGACCTGACCCAATTTGCAAGTGCGCAGAACAGAACATCACATCCTGACTGCTTCTGACCTTTAAGCAAACACTCAGTTCTTTTCCATGATAAAAGAAAAACCCCTCCGCCACGCCACGAATGTGATCTCCATCAGTGTCACAATGGAGAGCGTAGCAGATGTCTGCGTAGAAATTCAAAGTGATTTTTGTTTTCCTCCTCCTTTCCAGATATTGAAATCGCAAACCACATCAGGCAGAAACCTCCCTACAGTTAGACACGCACCAACTGTAACAAGAGATTCATCCAAATTTACTTCTATTTTGACAAGAGTCTGTAACTTTAAAGCTTATCTCCGCCCATTTCTGCGCCTCTAAGAATACACTCGAATGAAAAATGGTGAGGTGCTTTATCTGTACAAGATTAGCCATGTCCCGGCGAAATCCTTTAAATTTATTAAGGCTTGCAGATTTCCCCAGGAGAGGACACACCGAGCCCGAAAATAATGCCGCAGGGACCGGGGTGTTAACAGAGAAAGAGAGTGTGTTCGCAAGTGAGGGATAAGAGAACAGCTATTGTTTTTATTGGTGCTCGTCTGAATGTAGGCCAAAAATTGAGTTTATGAGACCCACACTGAGACACACACTGTCTCCTGACCCCCATTCTCCGCTCCCATGGTGCTGCTATAATGCAAAGCTGACCCTAACAATCTACAGCTGTGTGAGCCTGTGGGCCAAAACACCGAGATGGGCTCACATGACCCCCTGGCAGCACACACACACACACACACACACACACGTATAAAAAGCTCAAGAAAATCTGTGGAGGGATCTACTCAATAGATGTTTACACTGTCCTGCTCACTGCATTATCACATATCACAATGTGACGCACCGACATTAGCTGAAGCTCCTCAGCTTTGGACAGGAAACCAGGTATTCTGTTCCAAAATAGCGGTCACCAAAAATAGAAAATAGTATTAAAAGGTCACATTCCGAGCCAAATTCATTTTCTGAAGGTTTTCTAACAGTCATATGTGTCCCGGTAGCATGACTATGAACTCCAAACCTCACCTCATTTACTTGCTTTCTCCACTTTTTGCCCACTGTGAGCTGAAATGAGCGGATGAGTGAGAGTTGTAAACTTGTGAGGTGGAAGTCACTGTCCACTCCCCCCGGCTGTAGTGGAGGCTGCTGTCGACCAGCCCCCCAGATAAGATGAGCCTTATTATTAGCTGGAGCTAGCCTTAGCTATAAGGTAGTA
>CAESWR010000871.1:587288-599370 GCA_903171835.1 Mullus surmuletus
GGGGGGGGGGGGGGGGGGGGGGTCGCCGCTGATTTACTGGCTTCCCTGTGTAATAGCTGACGGGGAAGCAGGGGGCCAAATTTGTTGTTGCCTACTTTGATGCCCCCTTCTAGCCCCGCTCTGGCAGATGTCGCAATCACGCGTGCGGGATGGGCATGATGAACGGCGGCGAGCAGGAGAAAAGTGATGGCGGTATTAAGCAATTCACGTTGAACCTGCCAGACCCGCTGGCACACCTTAACTCAGCTGGCAAACTCACTTTGCGTGGCAGCGGGAAAATGATGGCGCGTTCTGACAATGCCGCCGCCCCCGCCGACACAAAGGGGAGCCCCTGTCCCTGCGGTTGGTAATGAAGAATGAATAGTTAGCTCATTGTCCGCTCATGCTGCGTCTCCCTGCACAGTCCTGTGCAGTGCGCTCTCCCCACCTAATTGAGGTTTAATCACTGCGATTTCAATGGATTATTATGGGGTGGGGAATGACAGCTAAGTGAACTGTGTTGAACTATATTATGTTGTTTGATGAGGGACCGAGGAATCACAGCACAGTTAAAAAGGACTTTTCCTCAGACCTTAATGGCATACCCGGAATATTAATTAAGAGTTTGAAAACAAAGCATAATGGGCCCTCTTTAATTTACTTGATTTGTTTTTGCCTTCGCCGTTGGCCTGTGCAGTGTGAAACCCTATGTTTAATTGAATCTTTTGTCTGCGTCCCATCAATATTGGTGTCTGTTCTCATTGGTATTGTAAAGGATCTTGGGGGTGGGTTTCTTAGTGTTTAAGTTGGGCACAGTGGCTCGCCTCCATCTGTTGGCGGAGCCCAAGACAGAAGGCCAGGGTGTGTGTGTTTGGTCTTTGAAGTGGGACAGATTGCTTTAACCTCTCTTCTATGGAGAGCAGCTGGAATAGAGAGCTCCTTTAAACAGCCGCTTCCTCCTTCGACAGTCATGAGATTATCCTCCATTGATGCACAAAGCCAGCGAGCCTTCCTCGGCAACCCCTCGCCCCAGCCCCCCGGTCCCCTGGCCCTCCGCAAACACTCAGCATCGACCTCTGACCCATAATGCAGAGATGTAATGCCGAGTCACTTTGCGGGATCCGATAAAGAGCCCGGATGAGTGAAGACATCCTTACTGTCCCGTGAAGCACAGCTGCTTTTCCTGACAGCTGTCTGTTACGTCCCCATTGCCGCTCTTCCTCTCCCCTTCCTTGTGACTAATTGGCATCAAATAAGGAGGCAATTGCAGTCAAATCAACTATGGTAATATCATTTAGGGCAGTCAGTGAGAGCGTGCCTACATTTAATGTGTTTAAGCAGCAGAGGCTTTGACTGTCCACACAGAGAGGGAGGTCTGTTCAGAGGACACCTGGGCTCTGCTGGCAGCAGGAAGGAGACATCACCGCACTGATATTGCCTTAAGTGACAGCATGGGGTTCTTATTTTCTCTCATGTTGGTGTTTGGTGTGCAGATTTAATGAAAGAGTCACCAGGACAAGCAAGGACTGAAGGCTTGAAGCTGTGCCGGGTGAAGGAAGGGGGAACGTGGGGCGGGGGGGTTTCCACAGTAGCGCAGCTGTGATCAATCACAGCAATCAGCCTCCGCCTGCCACACACTGATTGGTCAGTCGGTGAACTCATGAGCGGATCGATCCGTCACATGCCGATATTTACCACGACAAAGGTTCAGTCCAGGATACAGTAAAGGACTGGGACCATCAGAGATGCACTGCTCAACAATGTTGGAGGGTTTTTCATGTTCATTTGGACATTTGGACACCTCTCAGCAATCAGTTGTCCCTCTTTGTTGGTCTTGCAATGCAACACATCAGGAGCTGAAAGTTGAGGCAACATTTGCAAACTGTTTTTTCAAAATAACAGCACAACTATTGATGGTCCCAAAGTAGAGACCTTCATCACATGCTCGAAGGAGGTGTAGCACTACGAAATGCCAAAATTGAGTGTTGGGTGGTGATGAAGCCCAAGTCCTTTTGGATTACCAAAGTGATTTAGACACAAATCGCGCATCCATTTCATCTCGCCTTAAATATTGATGCTTCTAATGCCAATAAGCAGCAGTAAGGGAGCGTCTGGCTTCAGTGGAAACTGTAGAGTGGCCGAGGATTTCTGCTTGACTGACTTTCGGATTTGCAAAACCGGTGAGATACGGGGGCTCACTCCGGAGAATCAGAGGACCCTGTCGCTTACAGCATTCAAAGTCCATAATATAGCATTTTAGCATTACGATCTTAACTGCTCTTAGATGTTCTGAATCTCTGTTTACGCCATTAATGAGATTTACTGAAAGTTGTTGGACTGAAACGGAACCACAGTTGTTGCCAATTACAGATGATAAAAGATGACTTTCAGTGGTTGTGTGTACAATGACTTTTTGACAGGGAAAGTATCTCTTGCCTTTCTCACTAGCTCCCTCTTTGGCCTATTCATTGCACAAAGCTGCTTAAGCACACTTAAGCGCATTAGCATTTGGCTGCCAGGTGACCATATTGACCCTGCATTTGGATGGCCTAAATGAGTGAAAGATGGAGCGATTTGTTAGGGCTTTAGAAAGTTGCTTTTGGGGAAAGGCCAGGGAGGGAGGGGGGTGCATGAAGGAATGGGCTTGGATGCAGTGGGGGAAGTTGTTCCACTTTCTCTCTGCATAGTGTTTGTTCTAATCTGGTGTGCCGTTTGTGGCCATTTCTCCACCGACGAAATAGGACTGATTTGTGACATTTCAGTCTAAAGGGCCTTTTTCTGCTCGCTATATTGGCTTGACCCGATTATCTAATCTGTGCTTTGAATTTCAATCAGGTCACCCAGTGTCTGCTGTGTGGTATGGGAACCACTGGCTGAGGGATTACCTCATTCAACCGTCTTCAAACACAGATGGTCGAATGTTTAACTAATTGTTAAAAGAGTCCACAAAGGGGAATTTAACCATGCACACAGTCCATGGGGTCAGTACATAGACCCCGATAAAGAGAAGGGACAGTGAGGTGGTAGTTTGTGGGACGGTTCTTTAAAAATCACTGAAATGCTTTTAAGAGGAGGGCATTGTGTCGGGAATCAAGAACGCATGAGAGTGCAGCAGCAGAGCGGAAAGTTAATTTAACCATGTGTGGGTGATGGCCTCCTGTACATGCACATCAATGTAAAGTTGCAATAACATTGAAGAAAAAGGTGCAAAGGACAACTAATTAAAACAAGTATATTCAAAGTTGTTGTTTTTTTATGTCAGTGGAGGAACCTTGCAGAAATCCTATCATCATGAATATCCATTGTCAAAACATTAGGTTTATTTAAAGTAATGTGATTTTATTTTTTTACATTTTTTTAGTCTACTGGTAGGACACCAGGGAAATTTCACAACAGGAGAGCAGTGCTGGTGGAGGCACAGAGAAGCTCAACTGATGTGAAGAAAATCATTTTGCTGTCATAAGGAGTCATGAAGTCCAAGACGGTGTTGGATTAAACACTACTATGACAACGTCCTTGGCTGAACACACATATTACACACACAGGTTTTTTAAGTCAACTGTGCCAGGAGGAAATCTTACACACCAAGAGGCAGCGCTACTGGAAACGGGATCCAAAGTGTGTTAAAATGCACTGTTGGCCTGGCGCGCATGCAATGAAAGTACACAGGTTCTTTTTCTTACCATTGAATAGAGAGGAAACACTGAAATGCAGAGTGACGGTGGGAGTGACGCTTGGTGACGCTTGCACAGAGGTGATGCAGAGAATCGGCTTTGATGTCCACATCACTGTGTTCTTATGGTACATGTAGGGGAACTAAATGAAACAGTGTCAGAATTAAACATGGTCTTTGAGGACTCTTTTTCTTATTGTGCCAAGTAAAAAAGCAAGAAAAGAAATTCAACATATTCTAATGAGAAAGAGCACAGTGCGACAGTGTCTCTGGTCTTTCTTCTCTGCTGTGGTGATCGTATGCAGCTTTAGATAAAAGGTTTCCTGCATCTATTTGGTAAAACGTTTTTAGGTAGTTTGTCATATCAATCCCTCTCCTCCTCTCTCCCCTGTAGAGTCTCTGCTCCACTGCCACCATGCAGATCAGCAGAATTGCCGACACCAACGAAGTCGACAAGCTAATATTCCGAGAAAGTGATAACGACCGAAAGGTAAGCTCCACCCCGCTCATCACACGGTGCTCTTTATCAGGCTCCCATTCAAATCAACCTACATTGAGAAATTGAGTTTGAGTATTATTGCCGTCCTTCCGCTGTTTTTATGCGGAATTTCATTGAGATCAAATCTCTCGAGGGGACGATCACACCAGAGAGTGTCATAAGGAGATGGATCCAATTTGGGAGCCATTAACTTTCAGACTTGTGAAGGACTGACGATAAAGAAAGCACTTGTTTGACCTCTTAGTTGGGACGCCGATGGGACAGAAAGTGTGCACAGATTATTTGTTATTTTAATTTCTTTGTTAATTGTTCAAAGCTTGTATTGGAGTTGCAATGCAGTGTCATTTGTTTTCTCAAAGCCTCACTGGTAGCCCTGTGATGCCCCGCCAGCATACCTCACAGAGTTTACGGATCGGCTCATGGCGGCAGCTCACGCCGCTCGCCGTTCATTAGCGATGTAATTACTAAGTGCACCTCTCGTTAGGGCTGGTATTAATCAGAGGCCTCTCCCTTTCTTCCTCTCATTTAGGTTGTTCTTCAACTTGAAAAGAAGCTTTTTAGTTATGTCAACCAGGACGTTTTTCGGGAAAACAATGGGACCTCAGTAAGTCACCCCAATGCCTCCTAACCTTCTTCACATCCATTCCCTCTCTATCATCACTCCCATTCAAGTTATTCATTACAAATTTGATTTGTTTTATTTATAGACACTCTTTTTTTCTTCTTCCTCGCACGGCAACAATGGCTGCCATTCACAACATTTCAAATTGATTATCTGCGAATGGGACAGAGCACAGGAATTAAAATCATACGATTCTTCGCAGCTGCAAAATTAAATTTGAGGGCTTTTCATATTTGTATAATAGTATAGAAAGAGTAGTGTAAAGGTAAAACAAGCACATGTACAAAAATATAATTATTGCAGCTGCTGACATGAGACGAACGGAGACGCACTGGCCGATGCCAGCAAGTCAATTTTAACGATCACACACACTCTTTGTGCGCCCGCTGAGCGGACAAACGGCTTAGAAATAACTTTTAAATGAGGCTCAGTGTAGACGAAGGAGACACATGATGCACACTCCTTCTTTTATACGTCTATATATTACATTAAGTTGTTGAAAACCCTGTGAAGGACGAACACTGCAGCGTAACGAAGCGGGTGAGCGAAAATTCAATAGGACCCTTACAGACTTTGATTGGAATCTTATCATGGCTATACTTAATCATTTAACAAGATTTGGTTTTGCATGTGTTAAAAGTGTCTTACACCATCACACACTTTGTATATTTGTATTTTTTGCCCACACGTAGAACCGCGACCGTCGATGTTGATATTGGGGGGGGTATACTTATCAATATTCATATTGATAATCTGGGCCGACATGTAAGTGGCTGAAGAAGAGGGAGGTGGGTTTGCGTTCCAGATAACGTGCTGTTGGATAATTAGTCATTAGTGGTAGGAGATGATTTTCATTACCTTTACATTGGTGTGTGTGTGTGAGGGAAATGAGTCACAGAGTATAAAAAAAGGGAAAGGGAAAAGGGACGTGGCTTTACTGTAAATCATGCACTCCATTTTATTGCAGAAAAGTGTTTTAAAAAGTTGCTTCCCGTAGATTGTTTAAACCTCAAATGGTCGGCGCCATTTCCTCTTCTTTCAATGTTTTTTTAAAATGCCACGTCGTCATAGTTTCCTCACTCTCGCGTCAGGTTTTAACACCCATTAAGCTCCAGCGGGTTGTGTCCGTCCTCTGCATCCAGCCGTTTGTCTCGACATTTACCGTACATCAATCCTGGATTATTTTTCTTTTAATGAGGGGAAATATTTTTTTAATCATAGTTTAGTCTCTCCATCTACGGAAATCCATATCGCTCACAAATTATTATTTAAAGCTGCGTGACAGATCCGCTCTAAATCTGTGTCTGAGAGCCTCGAAAAACAAATCGAACTTAAAGGTCCGGATCGTTAAAGACGTATGAACGGGTGATTTTTACAAGACGAAGAAGAGGTGTAATGAACTGACGTGCGTCGCAAGCGCGGCGTTGAGGTTCCGCCAATAGACGGAAAAAGAAAAAAAAAGACACAATGTCAATGTGACCAAGATGAACTTTGGAGGACGCAGACGGTGGCAGGTATCGACTCGTCACTGTCCCGCAGCACATCCAGGAGTCATTGGCTCTGATTAGCGGAGATGTACAAGAACCCCAACTGTGCAGTCTTAACGGAAGGAGTCCTGAAGCCCACCCCCCACCCATCCATCCCCTCCCCCTCTCCCCCTCTCCCCCCCCCTCAGCAGGCCAGACAAGACAGATGACATAATGGGGGGCCTCAGAGATAATCTGATGGTCATGGTCTAGTTAAACACACCGTGTTATGATCCTTATAAAACAAACTACCTTTCCAAAAGGATAAATGTCCCGCCTCACACTCCCCCTGCTGGGGTAGGGGTGAGGGGGGAAAAAGAAAAAAAAGAAAAATCCATTGCATCCTTCATCAACTGCAAGACTTGTACCGGCTTGACAGAAATTTAATTCGAGGCAGCTCTTGAAAATAATTATTGTATTTTGAGAGGAGTAATCATTGGCCGGGACATGATTGAATGTGTCCATGCCTATTGACTTTTGCTATGATTAATAGGTTTGTTTAGTCGATATTCCCATCGAAATTGTATAATTAATTATCCCCAGCGCTGTCACGGCAGGACGATGGAGAGCCCTGATGAGTATTTGGGAAGATTAAATTTTCCGGGCGCTCGCGGCGTCAAGGGGCACCGCGGGGCCTCGCTTCGGCGGAGTGTGTGTGTGTGTGTGTGCGTGCGTGTATGTGTGTGTGTGCTGCTCATGCTTGAGGGGGGGGGGCGTGTGCATCCGTAGACGTGCAATCAGCACGGTGTTGCTTCCTGTCCCACACACACACACACACACACACACACACACACACACAGTAGGCCGGCCCCCTTCTCTGTCCCCATTGATTTTGTCTCACTATCTCTTTATTGTAACTTTATCAGTGTGGTGTCGGCAGAGAGGGGACCAGCAGAGGAGGGTGTGTATGTGTGTGTGCATGCACTATCAAGTGATGAACCTTTCTGTCTGGCCGGGCCTCTTCCTTGTCATGCCGGCGGCGTCGCCTCTGGCATTACTCAGAGAGGAAGAGCTTGGAGACTCCTTAAAAACACGAGAGAGAGATATTTAAGAAAAATGTATAAATAAAAGCAGCTGCCAGCCAAAGTTCTTTCATATTTGTCCCGAAATAGCGCTACAAAGGCTTTGCTAAACTCAATCTGACTATAGGATTGATATGAATTGATGCTGCGGCGGGTCGCTCCCTCAGCGTATCGCAGTATTGACCGCGTAGTTAACCAAATCAAAAATGATATCACACACACACACAAAAGGCTGCGTGTTCTCCCTGCACCTTCGACCGCCGCTTTTACCGCCCGAGAGCTTGTCCCGGACCCTCAGTCTGCTCTTTCTTAAGGAAATTGGTGTCCTTTTTCTGACATCTCCCATCATTTTATTAGCAATTGTCTAATTTCATTCCTCTCCACTGTAATTCAATAGACATGGGAATCTGAGTTCAGCTGTGCTGGGGAGTCTTGTTTTCCCCCCCTCGGCCCCGGCCCACCGGCCCACTGGCCGGCCCGTCCCGCGCCGTCAGTGACAGTTTATCGCTTTTTTCCACACGAAATAATGAAGATCCCATAAAAAGAGGGGAAAAATATGGCCGCCGCAATGAAAGCCAAGTGCGAGGTGTAAAAATCAAATTAAATGACCTTTCACCCCAACATTTATTGATGGGCTTTAATGGCGGCAGGTGTTGTCACAAGGAATATTTGACAACACGTAAATCAAAGCACAATTACAGGTAGTGGGCCGGAGAGCCATTGGTCGGGGGGGGGGGCAAAGACCTCACATTCCCTCTTTTTTTTACCCTCCTAAACTTCTCCCCTTAACTATCACCGGCTCTCTGATTTAGGAGGGCGCTGATGGTCCGAGCAGAGTCAGAAATTTGAGCCCTTGACAGGGTAGTTTTTACCCGGACACTTCTTCATCTTTTTCCCGGCGCAATATTGCCGGAGCTGCATCATCTCGCACCACCTCCTCCTCCACAACTCCCAAGGTCGCCTCCGCTTGACAAACTACTGCTGGCTTCATAATGTCAGGAGGCCTTGAACCAATATCAGCTGTTTTTTTTTCTTCCTCAGCAGCAGCAGAGCATTATGCTTAATTGACCCCGAATGAAATGTAGTGTGAAATCTTCAGACTGCGCTTTTCACCCGAATGAATTACTCAACATTCACTTAACACACAGTAGACACACACACGGCCATATGCTGCTCATCTGCCACCGTTTTATCCGTCACACGCTTATGATGTACGGAGCTGCACTTCATACACTCACACCTGCCAGCACACAAACACACACACACACCTGACTTGTTGCAAAACTGGTCAGTTTTTGAGGCATTGGGATTCTTTAACACACATTTACTTTCTACCCCCTCGGTCCTCCCCAGTATCTTTGTTAGTATGCCAAACACACACACACACACACACTTGCACAGATTCTCTGTCAGTGTACCACATCTTTATTTGTGTTCTACAGTGGCGACAAAATACTTGAATTCTTTAGTTATGTGCTGATGCAGATCAGTCAGAACCAAGATTTCTGTTTGCTTTTGACGTGTTTTCACTTAGTAATTGATTTCCTGTGGCTGCAAAGAAGGTTTATCAGTTTGTCAAAGTGCAGGAGCCAATAAAAGTTTTAACAAAACTTAGCTTAAACTTTTAACAAAACACTTTGAACCAGTGGAAACAAATGAAAGTAGCTGAGTTGAGTAAAAATCAACGTAGTCATTTTTAGAGCTGGAAATTCTTATTTTTTTTGTATCATAGTAGATAAATACAAATTAAAATGTGGTTTGTCCTTTCATACACACACTCTCACTTGACATTTGTCTAGTAAACAGCAATGTACTGACAACTTTATTAGTCTTGTAAAATGGCGGCAAAATACTAATCAGAGTTCACCGAAAAAACGTTATGTTCACTTTTATTTTTTTTTTATAAGTTCTCTTTATTGAAACATTTTGCATGAGACTGGAACACAATGAATTAGTCGATTATCCCCTTCCAAACAGTGTCCTGAAATAAGATGACAATCTAACTCAAACTTCTCATCTCTTAAAAAAAAAGATAAAAAATTAGAATAAATTGCATCCATTCATAAACACCATGTAATTTTGCACGAGATGTAAAGAGCAAGTACTGGCACACAGAAGGTATGACCAGTTAAACTGACAGTTTTACTCTGTTACCAGTTTACCAAAAAATAGTCAAATAAAAAGTAAAACGAAAAGAAACAATACAACTAATACAACTTCTGTAGCCATGAATTAGGGTTTTCTTTTCTTTCCTTTTGTTAATCGATATTCCCATGATGAACCTCTCAGACAAAGTCTGACATTATTGGTCTTACATTTTCCGTCCAACCTCCAGTCTCATGGAGAAAGTTAACTTTCCCATCACATACATGTTGCGTATGACCTCAACCCATTATCTTCGTCGTCAATGTATTTTCATTTGAGTAACAGATTTACTGCGGCTTCTGCACTGTTATTTTAAGTGCAGGACCCAATAAAAGTGGTACAAACTTTTAACATAACACTTTGAACCAGAAGAAACATACAACTTTGAGTAAAATTCAATTAAAAGTCATTTCTAGACAGCAAATTAGTATTTTTTGGTTTGATATTAGATGCATTCAAATCAAAATTTGGTTTGTCCTTTCACACGCACACTCACAAACCACCCTAAGAGTGGGTGTGTGGTGGGCTGGGGTGCACACTGGAGCGTGGGGTTGCATCCCCCCGCGCTGCCATCCCTCATCCACACTGTGTGAGTCTCTCCTATGACCCCGGCAGTGTGAGTTTGATGAATGCGGCACATCTGCCCTCCTGAACCTCCGAGACTCCGACTGGGAAGCCCCTCTGGCTGGAAGTAATGGCCACTGTTCTACACCACTGACACATAATCACACACGCCCACAAAGACGCGGCGAGGAGCCTCACTCACACACACACACACATACACACACCAGACTTTTGGCTTATTTATATTTGTGTGTACTCTGCGGTGATGCGAAGACAAAGCACAGTCACACACACTCATACAAGGGTGGAATAAATCTGTCAGTGCAGATGGAAGACAGCCGTTACCTTACACTGATATCATAATACTGCCATGACAGCCTCTCTTCCTGCTCCTCCTCTCTCTGCACTTTGGGGAGAACGTCCTTCCAAATAATACCGCTGCGTTGTTTCTTCTGATGTTTCATCATGTAGCCATCAACAGCGTGTAGAACACCCATGTAATGTCATTAACACCCAGCTGCCTTTTCAGGTGCTGTCAGCCCCCCTCAGGCGAGCGTGGGGGTCTCCCCTCGGGCCGCGATTGTCGCCCGCTATTTGAAACGTGTACGACGGCCCAATTTACCACTAAACGAATGTGTCTCCCTTCCATCCCCGTGCTTCTTCCTGTTTGTAAGAAAAAGGCGGGGCTAGAGCGTGGGCCTCTGGGCAATGGGGGGGGTTGTTGTTGTTGCTGGGAAACGCGGCTGTCAGTCTCTCAGCGAGGCAGTCATGCAGGTGCCCCGGCTACCTGTTCATCTCCCAGATAATTAATGTGTACAAGAAGCTGCTAATTGCACTTTTCACTAATGATTTATGGGTTTTGTGAAAGGGGGTAAACTGGGGGAAGTGTGTGTGTACACTCCGGTGAGTGAGTACAGCTGGGTGAGGAGACATGATTGATGAAGAGTGTGTGGATGCACTGTCAGAGTGGAGCGACAGACACACACCCACACCACCAGCATCTTCTCAGGACGGCGACCCACCACTGGTCATCTGTTGTCCATTTTTTTAGCGAGTGAGGGGTGAGGGTCTCTGAGCGGGCCCATGGTGATACTTACAGGAAACATATTTCAAGCTAGAGCCAACTCTGAACCATGAGAAGTTTGTGTGTCAGTTCTAGGCCTGCACAATTCTGGGAAAAGTATGAATCACGAATCACAATTTTTTTTCTCACAAAGTGTCATGTTTATTACACACATGAACCATGACAAAACAAACCAAAGTGTCAGTACCAAACGCAGATTTTGTTTGGCACCTATAGCACATTGCACTTCGCCACAGGCCTGTAAACATAGAGGCTTCAATGATTAAAGAAAATAAACATTCGACTGGCCATGTTGGCTACCCACAATAGTGACATATAACATAATATTGCCTTGATACAGGCTCTATCGGAACTCCTCCAACCTATCTTTACATAATTAAAACATGTCAATCAACATGCTGCAAAAGTTGTTGTTGGATGACTTTCAGACCTCTTGCCTCGGCCTCATCGTGTTGCACTTTGCAGTTTGAGCTGGTATTGGTTTGAAGTGTAACCTTGCAGTGCTGCAACAACGGCAAAGCAAGCCTTGCAAATTCGGCACTAGTTTGGACTGAGTGGTGTCTCGATCACCTGGTTTTCCATCAACATCCATTTTATTTATTGTAGCACTAGTTCGCCGATGCTGCCACTGACCAAATGCTGCATCCTCAAAGGCTTTCCAAACTACCTGATCACTGCTCTATGAGTGAAACACGTACTCAAAGGCGCTTCGTCACTTGCTGAGCGAGTGAAACACGTGACTAAAAGGCGCTTCGTCCCTGGCTGAGGGTGAAGCCCTGAAGAAGTGAGAACCTGGAAGAGGAAGAGCTTTAAAACTCACAGTAGAAAGTAGTAGCATTTGTGATGCATGCTTTGTTTTGGGCAGGCGTAGTCAGGGCTGCAGTTTATTGTTCATTTTGTCACTGATTGAGACCTTGATAATTTTAACTTCAAAGTGTCTAAACTGACATCTTGCTTTTGTAAACAGA
>CAESWR010000871.1:659167-678076 GCA_903171835.1 Mullus surmuletus
TTTTACCAGAAAAATAAATACTTACCTTCGCCGCTTATTAACCTAGGCCGGCCTGTTGCTTATTCTGATTGATACTCGTGTGTAGCGTCACCCACCAGCATAATCACACCACAGGAAGAAATGAGTGAGGTCAAAGAGGGAGGGGGCAGTAGCTGCAGTCGCACAAGTCCTGTCATTAAGCTGCGCTAAGTGCAGTGGTCGTCAGCAAAACCTTGGGACCAAGTTTCACAAAAAAAAAGTTTTTCAACACAAAACTTGTGGTCACTGTGCAGCTCATTGGGCATGGTCTGTGCGTGAGCTAACTTGCTTACATACAACACTGCTTGCGAGCTTGAGCAGCAAAAATCATTAGCATGGCGAGCTGTTCGGTTGTCGTAAGCCACTAATGAGCAACAATATGCCATTTTTTTAACATTATAATCCAGTGCTTCGACATCACACACCGTCATATGTGTTTTCCAGCAACTTAACCTCCATATTTTTGACCTTGTGTGACATTAGCGGCAACTTAAGTGTCTGTACGATTCAAATTTTGCTACAATCATCTGCTAATGTTCCCTCACGTTCCAGATATATTTGAATTCAGATTCATGTTCACTTTTATACAGCTTCTCCCTCCGGTTCTACAATTGTGGCAGGTTTTCTGCTCAGATATCAGCATCACAGTTACCCAGTACCCAGCATCTTGTAATTGCCTTTATTGGCAGCAGAGGCAACACTAGCTCAGAAAAGTTGCATCGTGTTGCCTTAGAGTTGCATAGTGTTGCTTTAATGCTCTTTCCTTTACTTCACTTCATTGGCATTCACTCAGCATGGGCGGTGGCTAAGTGCGAACGTCGCCACCAGAGGCCATTAAGGGCTCAAGATGGGCTTTGGATTATTAGATGGAATCAAATTCGAATTCACGTGATTGACTTCAAGTAAACCAACAGTTGCAGCAGAACTCCTGGGGGCGTGTTAATTGTTGTTTGGATGGATTACAGCAGCTCCCTGTATCCAAAGGCCGCTGGTTTAGCAGTCCCCTGATTTCAGTCCCAACAGTAAGCTTCTTCTGAGGTTGTTTTTTTCACAATGACCCGAGAAGGCAGAAGTTCAGTTTTTGAATGCTACCCTGTACTGGCTTGCAGCAACAGGAGCAGACTGACGAAACTAAACGGGGCAGATGTGCCGAGCAGAGTCGGAGCCATGTGAGCCTAAAACCAAAGGATGCGTGACAGTCTGTATGGGTGAAAGTAGGAGAAAAATTATCTTGTCATTTTCTTCATTTTCAAAGTACGAAGGATTCGTGGGGTCTTTGAACATACGAGGGATTACAGTTATTGAGTGAATCGCCTATCACCGGGCCCAGGGAATTCAGCTTTATCCCAATGTGGTATTACTCAATTAATTGATTTGACTTGGCCAAAAAAACCCAAACAAAACTGAACCAAGCTTTAAAGTAGGACTTCTAGAAATATGCATGTGACTATAAATTAATAACAAGCCTGTTGTGAATTGCCTCATCAAAAATGTATGTACAGCCCGACGTCCTGGGCTCTACAAGGATTAAGGCGCATGCATCAGAGAACTCTGCCAGATACATTTCTGCACAAACAAACACAGACAAACACAGACAAACACACACACAACCCCACACACCATTCGCCCTGCCAGGTAGTTCCTCGCAAATTAATCTGCAGCTCGTTTCATTTGACACTGGTAGGTATTCTCATGGAAATAACATAATTAGAGTAAATGAGTGGCCTCGGGGCTCCTAATTGTGTCACAGGGATTTGTCTCAGCTTTGAAATGTCCCTTTTTAACCGAAGCTCAAATGAAGAGCACTGTCAGCCTTCTCTCCAACCAGATTAAAGCACATTTTACAGACGGCTCATACCTGTGAAATGACGGTGTCGCCATTAAAACTGCTTTGTTCTTAAAGGGACCCTCGAGGGTCTCAAATAAAACGTCACACACTGTTTTTTTTTTTGCTGCTGCATGGACAACTGCAGGTACTCGACCAACGTCATGGACCACAGCTACATCATCACCTTCTTCACCACCTGCTTCATCCTGCCCCTCGGAGTGATATTCTTCTGCTATGGGAAGCTCCTGCGGAAACTCAGGAAGGTCAGCGCAAGCTTTTATGTGACACACGCGCAGGGAACAGCCACGTATGAAATCTACTTTAGAGAGCATTTCTGATTTCGCACTTGCATTATCGGAGGTGATGCCGTGTTCCGGTGCCGCGGTAATCTCTTTGAAAGCCCCATCATCATTATGAAAATGTGAAAAAATGGTGGAAATTCATAAAGTGTGCAAAGATGGAAAAGATGGGCAGAGAGATTGTAGTGACTCATAATCCACATCCAATGAGTGAGAGTAGTTTGCGGAAAATATTAAGAATGTTTGAGGCATGCATTACGAAATGTCTTGCCCGGTGCTGCCAACTTTTTATGCAGCTAAAATAATGTACATCTTCCAACTCGGAAATACAGAATTTCCATTAGCTGCACATAAAGAGCTCAGCGAGGAAGATGTTGCCAAAAATTTCCCAGCGGTTTGTGCTGTGGGAAATGTTGGTTATGTAATAAAGGCTTTAATAACAAATTCAAGTTAGATAACTAAAAATAACAATATACAGTGACTCCTAAGGTCAGGGTGGTTTCCTTTAGTGTTCCGATTAGCAACAAATTCCAAAATCAAAACAATGAAAAATTAAAAAAAAAGCTCCAGCACCTCGCTGACTGCAGCTATCCTTCATTGCATAACACCACAAAGTCTGTTAATGTTGATTATATACTGTATGTGGAACAAATAAGCGCATGATTTAGAGCAACGCGATGGAGCAAGGTTAGTGAATAGAATCTTGCTTCTCATTTCTGTGTCATTGGTTTGCTGCTGCCGAACCCACTAATGTTTCTAAGAAAGGAAGACATGTAAAGTTGATATGTGGACTGAATTGAAAAAATCAAATGCAATTTTGATGATTCCCTTCCATATGTATAATTAGACTATTTTTCAATCACATTACTTAATATATTTCAATAATCACATCTTATCTCATCCACACCAGTACGAACTACAGCCATTACAGCTTATGTCACAAACTGTATTTTTGATTGTCCACTATGATAAACGTTAGAGGTGGTTATAAAACATGACCATTTTAGATTTTCATCTGTTAACCTCGAACCAGACAAATGAAGAAGAGTACCCTAAGTCATTGCGTTTTGCTTCCTCCAGGTATCGCATGGTCGCCTGGCAACAGCCAGGAAGCCCGAGCGGCAGGTGACCCGCATGGTGGTGGTGATGATCGTGGCGTTCATGGTGGGATGGACCCCGTACGCGGCTTTCTCCATACTGGTCACAGCTCATCCAGCCATTGAGCTGGATCCCCGGCTTGCCTCCATCCCTGCCTTCTTCTCCAAGACGGCGGCTGTTTACAACCCAATCATCTACGTCTTCATGAACAAGCAGGTAGAGTTCTGTCTCAGAGACAAATGCGAGTATCTCCCCTAACATAGGTTTGTCTGGAATACTTCTGTTCCTTAGAGCCTTGTGTGACGAGTTGTTTCAGGAGGGACGCCAGGTTACTAAGTACATTTCAAAGACGACACACATTGTTCCTCTCGTGCGGCAGATGAAAGCTGCTCGGATGCTGAGATCTTTCCTCTGTTGTTGTCAGGAGCCCACCTCTCAATAATGCATGTGGCGTATGAATAAGTCAATGGGCAATTCAGAGGGTACAATTGTCCACTCATGACTCTGCTGAGATGTTGAACTTGCGAAAGAACAGTGCAGAACTTTTTATCTTCCAGTTGCTCAAAGTTGTGTCGTCTAGGTAGCTTTTCCTATGCAAGTGAGACACTATTTGGGTGATCCTCATTGGTTAAAAGCTTGGTCCACTGGGGTTTTCCTGTGAGTTACGGCTGTTAATGTAAATCGCAGCACAACCTTATTGGGAGTTTCTTTTCCACAACAGTAGGACCCCCTGTTTTGAACTGACATTCCCCTCCCAGGTTGATAAGATGTGACTCATGGTGTTCCAACAAAGATATATCAGTGAACTTAAGGACTAACTTGACTTTTTAATTACTGCTTTATTTAAGGCAGCTGTAGCAGGGGAGGGCAAACTCGTACGTGCCCCCCCCCCCCACACACACACACAAACACGCTGTGAACACCGACTGCAAATAAATCTGCTACTTGAGCCTGGAGATGTTAGTTTAACCAAGGGCATCATTAATGACATAACAAGCAAATTGGTTTATCCCATTTTATGTCTTAAAACGGGTGAATTTCGAAGTTTTCACAGTGAGCGCATTGTAACCGACAGCGAAAACAACACTAAGTGGGAGGTGCAAGTTGGGTTGGCATGACGGGTGCTCAAACCAGACACTGAGCGCTACTGGAATGGCAAACATACAAAGCTTAATGGTAGATGTGAACACCATTGCACCACAGCATCCATTGAACAAGCAGCTTCAGGTCCCCCGAGGTTCCTTAATAACCTTTTCATGTTTAGCCCAACAACTCTTTCAACATTGAACCGACGCCCCTGACTTGTGTTTACTGGATATAACAGGTTTTCTGGCAACTTTTTTTCTGGCTTCTTCCTGACGGCCAGTGTTGGGGTAGTCACTGAAATAGTAATCCATTATACATTACAAGTGGCTTTTAAAAAAAAGTCATAACTTACTTTACTTTGTTACTCGCTGCATAAAGTAATTAATTACACTGCTAGTTACATTAACTTTGGATTACTCTATGACATCACCTGCGCTGTACCATACCTTCATTGCCAATTAATACTATGAAATTAAACAATTTATACGTAAATCAACATGAATCTTTATTCTAAAAAGTAACTCACAAATTTCCATCTCTCAAATAATGTTTCCATTTCTCTGGTGTCTTTCTCATCTTCTTCCGCTCTTGCGCGTCTTCTTCAGCCACTCCACGTAACCCCACTCTTCTTCTGCATCGGGGGTGTGCGTCACCGTGAGTTGGAAACTTTAGCAGTGGATATTTGGCAACTGTGGAAGCTCCAAAACTGCTCAGGAAGCCTCGATCAGTAACACGTAGCCACATTAAACAATGAGGGGGGATTGTTGGAGTTTATTACTCGATTTAAGTTAAACATTGGATGTTTATATTGCAAAAGCTGCACCGCAGCTCAAAGAGCCTCCTCAAGTCAAGTCCACATGTCACGTAGTCGTCCCATAAAGAAGCGCAGGTAATGAGATCATTTTTCATTCGTAACTGTCATGTGATTATTTACGCTATCGGCAGTAACGCGTTACATACAAATGTAATCTGATTACACTAGCGCGTTACTTTGTTACGCGTAACACATTACCCCCAACACTGCTGACGGCATTGCAAATGTCAAAAACCAAGTTGGAGACGCTACCTGTCCAACACGTTTAAAGCCCGGAGTCTATTTTAAGCCGAGGGGAAACAGGTGGCACATGAGCGTGAAATGGCTCTTGGATAAGACCATCCTTGCCACCGAGCCGCATGCAGCCTGTGCGGCCATCTGATTGCCCCACTTCTTTCTAAGTGGGTCAGGACGTGTCACCACTAAGACATTGACAAGATGGACTGTAAATAAGGACAGCTAGAAGGCAGACTGATTTGAGAAGAGCCCCCACTGCTGCGAGCCAAACTGCTGCTGTAAAAAAAAAGTCAGTTGACCTCTATTGCTCGATGGTCTGTGCCGCTTACATAATAAGGCCAAGCAGAGGCGTGGGGATTTCCATGATGCCCGGCAGCAGCTACTCATTGTTTTCAGATTCATCTGAAGGCTTCCCTGGGGAATCCGTTGGTCAAGAGGCTTCAAAGGTTAAAAAATATTCCAAATATATCCATCACTTCTGCTAGTGTTATTTTTTAAATTCATATTTCACTTTGATTTCCATTTCTTTGTGCTCAAATCAATAGCAAAGTTGTAAAAATAAAGCTTATGCAAAATGAAATCTCAATCGTTATGACAGGATGAACTTAGGGAATGCACATGGGAAAGCCAGGAGCACAAACTTCTTCCCTCTCTCTTAATAGATGACTTACGGAATCAAAGAAGTGACATTGGTGACATTTTCATTGGCAAATTGACTCAGATCATGGGCCATTTCATTCAAAGCTACAGCTTTATGTAAACATTATTGAAAAGCTTTCTACCTGGAGAGAAGCGCGCAGTCTGACTCAATAGCTCGATTGGAAAGGTTTATTAGGGGACAAATGTGGCATTCACAGTAATCCAAAAGCCACCAAAGCACTAATGACACTCAACTGTACATTTGCACAGCAGATGAACACTTGCCGCAAGGGCTCAAGGTAATGTCAGTGTCCTTGGAATATATTTAGCAAAATGAAAAGGCCTTGAGATCCATCGAGCACACGGTGTTCCCTCACATAACTATCGGTCGCATTGATAATCAGAATAAACGGAACGGAGCTATTCATGTTTTTGGTTGCATAGAAAACACATCTTGGCATTGTAGAGGCATCAATCGCAGGCGAATGGTGTCATTCTTTCTTAATGGCAATACTTTCTCAAAGCTGGATGGAAGTACCGAAATGGAGTGAGAAAGGACTTTGTTTTTCTGATTTCTGCTCAGCGTCTGTGTGTCTGGATGGAGTATTCATCACATTTATGGAAATGAAATACGAACCCCAACCATTACATCTGCCACTGGTTTGTGAACTGCTGTCTTGAAGTCGAGCGTTAAAGTCCATATTTGGAGAAGACGACCTGAGTGACTGAGACCATGAACTCTTTAGGATAATGTTTACTGAGATAATAAAAGTAGACCATTCCATCATAGCGTCCTGTGCTATTGGGTTCCTTTGAACAACTGGTTGAGTTCCTCTACTGAAGGTTACCAAGAGTGGCAGTCGTGCGTCAGTTCAGACCTTATTGTTAAGCCTGTGCTGCCACTAGTAAGTAAGCATGAATGAGTAGTGGTACTCTTAAACTTAATCAGTAACACACACCTATGTCTCATAGGCATTCTTCCAAAATGTCCAAAAATCTAACTGCTTTTCATCTTGACTTCTGTACAGTTCAGGAAGTGCCTAATCCAGCTCTTCACCGGCATGGGGAACATCCCAGACAGCAACATGAACCAGACGTCAGAACGACCCGGAATTACGGCTGAGAGTCAAACCGGAGAGATGTCGGCCATCGCTGCCCGCATCCCAGTGGGCGGCACGGCGCCGCCCAGGTCTGACGACTCCCAGACTGACTGTGGCTCCTTCGCCCAGCTCCCCATCCCGGAGAACAAAGTGTGTCCAATGTGAGAGTAGGAGCCATCCCAGTAGGTGTGCTGTAGCTCGGCTGTCCGTTGTAAACTTCTGTAGTCTATCCACATTTCAAAAAATGTTTGGACGTAAACAGAACTGATGTTTTGTTTCACTCTTTGGGAGAGAAGAGAGGGATTCCATAGCAGGTGATTCCAACACTTGTTAATGGAGAACACAGAACAGGTTTGATGTTCCACCATGTTGCAGTAGTTCACCGAGAAGAAGCACAAGAACCGGAGCAAGATGAAACTGTGCCAATGGAAATCTTCACCCACTAGATATGCTGTAAATAGTTGCTTGCCTGCCAACGCTGTTCCGTTTGGATGTTCTTCACCATCACTGCTCACCTGCTGGCGTGCCACACGAGAGGGCGCCTGATAGTGCCGGCCTTCACATTCCCCACGAAGACGAGGTAAACTTGCAAACTTTTACATCAGGTAGTTGAGGGCTATCCAGTATTTTTCAAAAATACCACAATGCATCCAGCCTTTCATCTCGCCCTTGCCTTTGCCTTTGAAGCCCAGCGACGGCGCCTGCAGAGAAAGCATTGTTTTTCTATGCCGTTTCAGTACTTTGCTTTGGCAGCACAAGCCCACTCATCTCCGCTCGTTGGGGAGACGGAATGCTCGTCTGAATCTGGACACTTTCATTTTTAGTTCATCCCGTGGAGGCTAGTTTGGGTCAAAGCTTTCATCTTCACTGGAAATGGTCAATGGGACTCGGAGATGCCAGTCTCCTATTGCTTCCGCCGCTGATACAGGAGGACAATATTTTTATGAAGTGCCAGCAGGGGATCAATGCAGACCACAAACATGCGCGCTCACAAACAACACACACACACACACACACACACACACACACACACACACACACACACACACACATCTGGAGTGCAATCCACTGCCTGCATAATGATAAGCTCTCCATAGGCAGTGTTAAGATTATACAATGCTTCAAGCTTCAATAAATAAACTAGCACAAGAGTGGTTCGGCCAAGCAGCCATGTACAAAAGCAATGAGTGTTACCATCACAAGCACAGGACAACAGCAATACTCATGGTAAATACCCTCATTGTCGAACACTTTAGCATTAGCTGCTGTAGATGTAGCAGTGAGCGTTAAAATGTCTTAAACTTGACTTTGTGGTGCATGTTTGTCCACTATTACTCAGTATTTGTCAAACACTGTTGTACTCTCTATGCTGTACAGTGATTCACTATGTTTAAGAAGAAAAAAAGGGGTAACAGTATGGTGTTTGTTTGCAGTGTACTGAGTGTGTTCCAATCATGTTTGGCTGGTCTGGTAGGATCTATGAGCATCAATGCGTCTGTGCCAAAAACTTGTGATGCCGTGTTCACATTATCATGACAGGAGATGATGGCGGTGACGAGGGGGCTTCCCCCTCAGCATGAATTTCCGCAAATGATGAAAATATTTTCAATTAATGTTCGCTCTTTAAAGATTAACAATCTTTTCAGAACTTAAAGCTGCTATGAATCTCTTTGTTTATGCTTGTTTTGGATGATTGGAAAATGGGAATGTGTTTCTGAAATGGGCAGATTGATGGTGTCGCCATCTCACTGGTCTTGAATTGTGGGTATTGGCTATTTCCATCTGCTCCATTGTCGCCAGAGGGGACCGTCGATGAGTATGCGATTTTGCCATTATCAATCACATGATGGTCACGCCCCAAAAACATCCCCATCCCCTTGTTCATTGTAAAATGAACACACTGTACTGAAGAAGAAAAAAATTGAGACCATAAATTCATGTGGGAGAATGTTTGCTGATGAAAAAAATCAAGTCAGAAGACTTCCTATTGACTTCTATTCAAATTTCGCAGGTGTTATCCCATGCTGGTAATTTGTGAGAATGCAGGGTTGTGTCCCTTCCAATCTGACCTTATTTGAAAAGTTGTATCTATTTTATACAGCCCAAGGTTAAAAAATAAGTCATTTTAATAATAATAATGATGCATTTTATTTGTGGAGCTCTTTTCTTAAAACTCAAAGACACTTTACAGTTTACAGTTTAAAAACAGTGAAATAAATAAGTAAAACAAACAAATAAAAGAACACAATGAAACATAGCACAATAAAACAACTAATAAAAGAACACAATGAAACATAGCACAATAAAACAACTAATAAAAGAACACAGTGAGACATGGCACAATAAAAAACAAAGTAACGGAGGTGGGTTTTTAGGGGTTGAAAGCTATTGTAAACAGGTGAGTCTTGAGCCGGGATTTTGCTTCTTTTGTGTCACCACCTTGTTCTTCCAGAGGTTAACGTGCCAAAACACTAACTGTACGCTTCCAAGATTGGTGCAGACAGAACTGATAAGTGCAGCAAGTAACGTTAAAAAATTCCTTTTGTCATTCACCATTAAAACATACTTACATTTTTGTGTTTTCAACATTCCCACCATCATTATAGTGATTATACCAATGTCGAGACATGTGGCTGCTTAATTTATTATTATTCAAATGTTGAAGCCACAGCTGAGGCCTGTCAGAATTTAATTGGTAAATTCCAATATGCCACACTGTGTGATGGGGAACTTATTTGTTTTGCGGTCCTGGTATTATATCAAAGCAAACAGGCATTATGACATCCTCATGGGCTAAAAATCAGGCCACATCCTTTTCAGTTGTTGTCATGTAAAAACCGAGTCATCAAATGCTTTTCTACTCTGGATGATGAAATGAAATGCCTCTCGTTGATGCATTGAAATCTGACATCATAAGAATGTGAATTGCCGGTAATAGTAAAATATACAATAAAACGTATAATGCATAATAAATAAGATTCATTTCTTGATAAATGTCTAATAATACTCTATAGAGGGACAGTTAATACAATTTAACATTATGTGATTTAATTTATTCTTGGGAAAATACTAAGTGGAGTCGTGACCTCAGAGAAACAGTCCCATGATTGGACAGCAAAGTGATGCTTTATCCAAAAAAAGGTTTTGTAGCGGCACGTCTGCGGCAAGTGTGTGAAATCTGTTGTGCTGCAGCCCAGATTGAAGACGGCGCTTCACCTCCGCAAACAAAACACGTCCGAGATAGGATGAGGTCTAAGAAGAGGATTTGAGAATCTACTGTTACGCTAGTTTCACCCCCAACCCCCAACCCCCAACCCCACCCCACCACCCACAAAAAAAAAGCATCCAACTACACTGCTGTTTGCCCAAGCTCACGTCTGTACATGGAGAGTGTGGCTCAGGCAACTTCACATCAGAAAATACAAACCTTGTTTTCACGCACATTCACATACCTAAACACACGCACGCATGCACACACACACGCTTGCACACACACACACACACACACACACTTCCACAGGAGTATAGAGAGGATGCGTACAAGCTTTTGGAACACCTTGAACACCCAGACAGGATATAAATCAAACAAATCTGCCAGTGTTACTTTTTTTTCATGTGCGCGAGGATTTGCGACTGGGTTGCATGCGGATGAGGGTAGTGGGACCCACATGTCTTGAGGGGTCAAATATCGCCTGGAAATTGATCTGCTCCACCTTGTTTGTTGTGTTGTTCCTATATTAAAAAAAAGCATGTCAAGACTTGTTCTGCTGTACATTATTTGTGTAACGAGTACTTTTTGTCTTGCGTTGGGTTTACACGTCATAGATGCATGTTGGCTGGAAAAACAGAAAAAAACTGTGTATTAAAAGTATATTTTTTGAAAAGCAAATACGTGTTGTGTTTTTCGGTTGGGACCTTAATTCGGAGGTGATAATGAACACAGTAGGAGCTTTTGATGTAATTACAGGTGCTGGATTGTTTCCTTTGCACCACTTTGAGTGCTCCATTAAGCCTGTGAGAGCCTGAGGTGAAATCAAGCATTCCTGGCGTATTCCTGCGGGGTTTACACGGGACCAAGACCGTCCCACAGCATCATGGTCAATCCACCTGTGGATTCGCTGACCAGTTCAGAAACAGACCTGTCAGCATGAGCACCATAGCATGAGCTGAAGGGGGTTCGTTTTTGAAAAAGCTAGACACCTAAATTAACAACTTTCAGATGTTCTCCACCATAAAGAAGAGTGGGCCTCTTCTATAGTTTCATCATACATTCTTATCCGGATCCGGTCCAGATATTCTCTCATGTAAAGGTCTCCATCATCATGTCGAAGTTGCATTATTATACAGTTATACATTGTGATTTATTCATATTGAAGCAGTACTGCTTTATCACTCTCTAATGTATGTAGACAATGACGCACATCAGCGAAGAAAGTTAAGCCACAATTCAACTGCATTTTTACAATTTAATTTTTGCATAACTCTGGACTCGAGGACTGATAAGCTACTCAATAACAATAATCAAGCTGAGGTTGCATGAAATGGGGACATAAGGTACCGTAAAGGCAGATTAAAGGTGCCGGATAAAAATAGAAGGGCGTCTGGGTCCGAATTTGGTCCACAGGCCGCCTATTGAGAACCAGATCTTAACTACGTTGAATCAGCAGTTTACACATAAGACAAATTCTTGTATGCACACAGTCCACAAAAGCAGGATGCAGGAAGCCAAAAGATTTTACACGTTGCTGTTTACTAGAGTTGCAAGTCTTGCATTTTCTCTAATTAGATCGAGGCTCCAGACATGTGCTTTGTGTTCTCGTCGTTCTGCTTACGTGGAAGTGCTCCACTGACAAATTCATTTTGATTCGAAATACACTGGCACAAGATAAGGAATGCAGAAAAATGTTGGGAAACACATGATTCCTTTAGGAAATGAATAAATGGTTCTCATTATGGAGTTACACAGGTGGTCCCTTAGAAAGTACGAAGAGACCAAAACAAAAGATGCATTGTGGGCTTTTCTGTCCTCAATCCGAGGCAGCAATACACCGGAAAGGTTCGGAATGACTGGGATTGTTTCCCTTTGAGTGGTATAATGCGAAGGGACAGAGTGTGACCATCTTTGATCTTAGTCTTAATTACTGGGTGTTGTCAAACATATGATTGTGAAGTCTTGTTTCCTCAATTAAGTCGCCTCTAAAGTTGAGCTGAAAGTATGAAAGATGTCACAACAGAGTTGCTCAAGATCATCAGCTGCCCATGTCCAGTCTTTTTCGTTGCTTTCCTTAATGCAGCTCATGCACTCTGCTGAGAAGTTTTTGCTGGGACTGTTTGCCGCCCTCCATCTCTGGTCTCCAGCTAATAAAATACATGTTTTCCCATTGTTGCCTCAAGACTTCAAGAGAGGTTAAAGTTCATGTATGTGTTTAATAAAAAAGGATTAGTTCTGCCAACAGATCCACCACCCTCATCTTTGAAAAGTCTCTGAAAATGTAGACCCATCACCACCTGCTATAACTGAGAGAACTCCCGCGGTGGCTATAAACGGACATTTCATTGGAGGCGTGTTCTCGTCTTATAAAATGTGTTTGTACAAAGCGAAGTAAAACGGTAAGCTGAAAAGCCAGCACACGGTCCTTCGAATGTCGGCCCACTTAAACGCATACTAAATGTCACATTTGCTGCTCTGACAGAAAAGTGTTTTTCCTTTAACTTTCAGTGGGGGCACAGTGTCATTTTCCAACTACATGAAAGTTCACGTCATTGAGGTATGGGTAGATCGGTGAGAGGTTTCAAAGGTTAAGGTTTTGTAGTGGTGTCTCACTTTGGACCCAGTGCTTGTATTTTTTTTTTAAACATCTTTAAACTCCACAGCCTGTGATAGTTAGGTTCTTTGGCAGACGAGACGACATATTCTTGCCTAAAACAACGGTTGCACTTGGGAGTCAGACAAAAGAGGTGCTCTACACCAATATTCTGTAGAGTAATAAAGCATCAAACAACTGCGATCTGTATAAAGGTGCAGGGGAGTCATGGCGTCCTGAGTGCTGACTGCGGTCAAACTCTCTCTGTGCTTGTTGGTGACCAAACGTGGGGTGTGACCGAACGGTACGAAAGAAGATTTCCGAGCGTTTGGTAGAGAGATATTCTGTTCCAACCAAGACAAAAGCATCCATTACAGGTTCTAATAAGGAAAGACGAAAGCGAGAGTCAACATTGCTTAGGCGTAGAGAACCCTACCAGCTGCTTAACCATGGAGAGCCCTACTGGCTGTTAAGGCTAAAGCAAAAGCATGGAGAGCTCTACCAGTTGCTAAAGCTAATGCAAAACTAAAAGTGGGTGGAAAGGTCTGTCACTTTGTTTTAGTCCGTAGGGGTAAAGTATCATATATAGCCCCTTTTGAAAAGGTCCAAAATCTGTGTCCTATCAGCTGTGTGAGGTTGGTGTTGAGGTTAAGGGTCAGGTGGGTTGGGGTTCTGCTTAGGGTTGCATTGTGGCTAGAAAAGGATGAGTTAGAAGCCATTAAAAAAGAAGTAGAAAAGGACACAAACACACAGACAGACATATTTTCTCTATTATAGAGTTGGATTACTTAGAAATATGCGAACAACTAAAGCAAAACAGCATCGTCTCCATTCTCTTTGTTTCCAAGACCCTCTCCTGATCCGGCAACAAACTAATCAATATTTGAAACTTGTTTTTGTTGATGGTCGTCCGACTGCAAGTGTTTTCCCAAAGCTCTAACTTACATTGCATCACAAGTGGCTTTTAAAAAAAGGGCAAGACACATGTCTGCAGGTGCTTGGGGTCACACAGGTACATGCCCAATGTTCTGCTGTCCTCCAACTCTCCCACCTGTGCGGAGTTTGGGCAAATACCACACAGACATTTATAGCATGTGACCTTCTCACCTCTCCTCAGGAAAAAAAAAGACTTCTGGGTTGGCTAATGCTGAATTATTAATACTGAGCTGTTCATCAACTCCTGTTCTGTAGCATAGATAGCCTATCATTGCACCAAAGCTAAAAGGACCCCCGAAAAATGAAGAATGCGGCTTGGTGGTCCGTTTCTAGTTGAAGAAACATCTGAAGATATGATGCATAAGGTTTCAGTCCCTGTTGGTTTGGCAAACAAACCAAACACCAGTGTCTCGACAAGCAGATTAATTAATTGGGGATTAATATTACAACAAAGGCTCTTTGAGCGCTGTGTCAACAACACGCCGGGGGAGCAACTGGTGTTTACAGCTCAGCCAAAAATAAACAGAACAGAGAGCTGCGAAACACAGCGCCAAGAGGAAGCGTGTTACCTGCAGCTGGTCGTCCAACAGCCCAACCGGCCGTCACTGTGAGAGACCAACTGGAGTTGTGACACTGATGAAGAAGCCGCAAACAACAATCCGTTAAGCTGCGATCAATGAGATACAATTACAATGGATTACGCGCGGGGAACCATTTCCTGTAAATCTCCAACGCGCACCAATGACGAGGATTTGAATCCGACGAGGGAAATGCAAAACGGCCAGACAGAAAAAAGTGGAGATGGTTCACGGTTGAAGCTCTTTGCGGGTTGGCGAGAGTGCAAACGTACAGGGGACGCTTTCCAGTGAATAAATTGCCCAGTGATTGAACATCAGCCCTGAGTGAGTGCCAATCTGAACCCGTACATCATTTTTAATAAAATTGTGTTACTTTGCTCCTTCTTTTCGCTCAGTACAGATTAGAAACCCGTGGAGAGTCCTTTTCCTAGGCAATCTAAAGTGATACTTTTGCCATGGATTTTTTGCGTTTTGTTCGGAACAATTCCTGGCAGGGAGACTCGTGATCAGAACTGCACCAAATGAATAAATGGAAAGATGCGTGTTTGTTTTGTTGAGTAACTGCTTCAGGGTTTTTATGGTACACATATCAGATTTGTTGTGATTTATATAAAAATGTCCTTCATCCTGTTTCTGGAAGGATGGATGTTTTTTTGATGAGTGACCATCTGATGGACGCGAGTGTTCGGCCTATTGAAAACAAGGAAGTCAAACTGAAAAAGGCAGCTGTATGCATAACTCACAGCTTGTTTACATGAGCAATTCCTGGGACCAGATTACAGTTTGACCGCAGGATCTCAGGACTTTTTTTCAGGGTTGCACCTGAATGAAAGGTTTATTCATGTCATGTGTTTGGATCACAAAAATCCTCTTTGAGCCAAATATCAAAGCTCAGGAAGTGTCAACACAATAAAGGTTTTAAGAATAGTGTTTGTTTTTTGCTTTCATCCCCCCACACTCACTGAGAATTGATCTTTCAAACCGAGGTGAAGCGGCCCAGAAACTGTGTATCAATGTTGATAAACTGACAGGGTGTCACAACATGTGTGTGTGTGTGTGTGTGTGTGTGCGCGTGTGACCTTGACCTTAGAAACAATCATTCTTGTCCCCGATGAGCCAAACCGCAAACAATCCTTCTTCTTCTAAGACTTAGCAAATTAAATCAGCAACTATAATTTCCGCAAAGTTGATTTGTTAGATGAAAAACTGAGTGACATTTCTGGGACCATTACTAACTCTGTCCGTCAGCTGCTGGATGAAGAAGTGTCACCGCATCTGTGTGAACTTTCTGACGACAAGGCCTGCCATTGAACGATGAGGCAGGCTGTGTAAACCAAAACAATTAGCTAAAAGATGATAAAAATGCTCTGTATAGCAATGGCTGAATGGCTGATTTTTGTCTGTAATGAAGGGTAACAGGAGGAGGACATTTACTTCACTTGAGACTAAATGAGGGTGTCGGATGCACCTAATCTACATGTTGCAATGAACATGTGTAAAAAAACAGAAAAAAACAACAAAACCTTTGTGTTGATGTCTTTGGTTTTATGGTGATGGCTCTACATAACATTCACTATCTTCTCTCGCTTAATAATTCATCCATGGGGAACGTTAAACCCTCTCATAAATCACCTTAAGGACTCATACACCCATCTAGTCAAAACACTGACAGCTGCCGTCCATCATCAGTGTGAACATAGTGACGAGGACTAGGTAAAATGAAGGTGAAAGCTCCGGACAGCCCTCTGAATCAAGTCATTCATTCGTCATCCTAATCAAAGATGCTTGAAGAGCAAGACTGGAGACCACTGCGGGACACTGTGCCCCTCCTTACTGGTCATCTACAAAAGGAAGACAAAGTTTTGCATCCTATCACCGACCCAAAGAGTCTTCCCAACAGGGACACTATTGAGCAAAATACAGAGCAAAATACAAAGAAGAATGCCCTTTGTCGGAACCAGAGGACCAGGACCGTTCTGCAATCGTGCACAGAGATTTTTACATGATTCTGGTTACAATAGCAAAGTCTTGAAAGACCCTCAGCAAACCCGGTTTCTCTCATGTTATTTTATCTTATCTTATTATCTTATCTAATCTAATTTTATTATAATCCTATCCTATACAACACTATACTATACTATACTATACTATACTATAGTAGTATAAAGGATATTTTATGTTCACGGACCCCTTGCAATTAAATCGCAGACCACGAGGACCCACCGAACCCCTGTTGAGAAACCCCTCTGTCTACAACCTCACCACGCCGGGGTTACGTTTGACAATAAATCCCCAAAGGTCAAAAAGTTCATTGGACAACATTTTCCTTGTTGTTTGCACACATGTAACCATCCCATCTTTCACCTCTGCCCGTTTCAAGATAAGCAATGACATGCTCCTTCGTCAATAGCAGCCAGCAAGCAACAATTCTCTGTGATTGACCATCCACTGGCAGAGCATGACCCCTGACCCCATTGGACTAGAGTCCAACTGTGTTTATAATGAGGCTGCAAAACCTTAATGTTAATCAATAAAATCAATTAGGAAAAGTCAGGCTAGTAACAGTATTGTGTAGAGAGATGCTCAACTGTGGAGTGACAGCCTGCAGAGAGAGTAATATCTGATTTTCTGGCCATCTCATAACAAGCCTATTCAAAGTTGGATCCATAGCGACATTTGAGGACATTATGGGTGACATTATGTGCTCAGTGTGCCTCTGGAGATCCAGCTGAGCAGCTGAACTCTAATGCTCTGAGTTGCATGCCTTTCCTCCAAAGCCACAGTTCAGAGGTGACTTAGGATCTATTTCTCCTTGCGGCTCGAGTCTCGCCCTTTAAACAGAATTAGAGAAGACGATTGATGGCCTCCACCAGTGTTATAAGAGCACTTAAAGAACCTCTAGTTTCCTCCCACTGAGAGTTTGAAATGCCAAAAGGGAATTCTCAGTTGATTGGAGCAGTAATCTCAACAACCTATTTTGCGAGGAAGTCCTAAAGCCACGTCCCAGTGCCATCCTGGCAGATGTGTGTTCATCCAGGAGACTCGGAACAGCAGATCCTTCACTGCCAGCGAAATGGAGCTGTACAGAGCCAGTGACGGAGTGCTGCTCATCTGTGTGTGTGTTTGTGCTTCATCACTCCCAAAGCAGCTGAACTGAGGGGAATAGCAGGGGAAATGAAAATTACTGACAGATCCATCGCCACAGGCCGCAAGCAAACTTCCCTGATGGTAAGTACAGCTACTGCATGATGGGCCGTGACGCATGAAAGTGTGTGTGTGTGCACATGGAGACATCAGGAAACGTGATTTCCAAATAACAAGTTCCAATCCAAGAATGGATAACATGGAAAATACAGTTCTGAATGCCATCAGCCATTTATTTCACTCTTTTTTCCCCCACAGTTCTCTATTGTCACTATTGTCAATACGCAATAGTTCTTCATTGCAGAATTTGGATCAACGAATTACAGTTAATTCAGAGTTAATTCATCGTCCTGGTTTGGGTGCAGCCTCAACCAGCCCTGACGCAATTGTTTGATTCTAATTAAAATAGTATTTACTCTTCCAAGACTAAATTCACCACAATGAGGTTGGTGCTCAATGGTGAGTCCTACTTCACTATCTGGGAGACAATAACTGTACAGCAGCTGTGATTTGATTTTCTCATCTTCATTTTTACACCTCACCAGCAGTCTCCTGTTGTGTGCATGTGATGTCATAGCAGCTTTCCAGTTTTGTTTGCCTCCACCATCGCACAATTCTCTAAAAGACCCTGAGTTCAAATGTGGGTTTGAATTGGTCTCAAAAGCAGATTAAAAATCAATAAATAAAAGATGAGCATATGCCCCTTTCCTCCCAGATGTTTAAAAGTCGTGTTCATCAACGTGACCTTAAATCCTCTAAGTCAGGGGTTCTTAACCCTTTTAACCTTGGGGCCCAATTTTCCCAGTATAAAGTGACCCGGGGCCCATTCAAATACTAGCACTTTCATTTTAATTGATCTGAGTCTTTGTTTGATTTGTAATTAATAATAAAATCAAGTTCTTTTATAGTTTAACAAGCTAAAACCTTGTGAAATAAATAATGTTATACACTGTGATCATCTCAAAGACATTTATTCATAGTCAAGTGTATGAACCTGCACATACAACACTGCAACTGTTGCAATTTTAACAAATCAAGTTGCAACAACAACAAATGGCTCCAAGCCAACTTTTTAGATTTCAACAGTTTCAACAGAGAAATTCTAATAAATAAAATGCTGTTGTACCAAAATAAATAAATTATAATAAAAGTTTCAAATTAAATAAACATACTGCAAATAAATATTAAGTGCAAATTAAAATATTATGTGCAAATTAAAATATTGTAATCTGCTGAAATTTAGCAGTTGAATTTTTGCACGGCAGAACTAGAAGTTGCTCTTCAAATCTGTGACAAATGATTAGTAATAACAGTCACAACAGTCCAAC
>CAESWR010000871.1:694274-719074 GCA_903171835.1 Mullus surmuletus
AAAAAAAATCAATAATCAATACACTACAAGCAATACATTGTGGAGGTCTCATAGGCGCCCACTAGATGTAGTTACTGACCTCAAAACAATGGCAAGAACACATTTTGAAAAGGCACCAAAAATACTGTATTTTCAGTCAAACATGGTAGTAGTCACAGTTAGGGCTGGGTATCGATTCAGATTTTCCAGATAGATTCGATTCGATATTACAAGGTCCCAATTCGATTTAATTCAAGATTCGATATCGATTCAGTGAGGGATATCAGTTAAAATAAACCTGTACATTTAACAAGTAACCTTTTGGCCTGGTACATTATTAAGAATTAGGTTTACATTGAGAATTAAACCCAAACCAGTTACATTAATCATGTACTTTTATTTAAACATGACTACCCGACAACACAAAAACATAAATTAAATCAAAATAAATTACAAGGCAGACATTGTAAATAAAGTAGCTATAAACATAATATAAAAAGGTCTTCCAGCTTTTGTGCAATAATACCACCGTGGTTGTGAGACACACAACTGTTTCAGAACACAAACAACTTTTGACTCATGGATAAATGTAAGGGAATTGAAATTGTGCGATAAGTCAGGTTTTTTAGAGCATGGTCTTGTAAATTGTATATTAACATACAATGTAATACTGAAAAACACGCTCAGACAAAATAAGTGGTGAGATTACAGCTTGCTTTTAAGGCATTCTGAACTATGTGTTTGCTTTCTGCCATTTTTCCATTAATTAAAAAATTGAAAATAGGTAATTACAAGTCCAAACAGCTCGAGATTACTTCTGAAAGTAAACGTGTTTTCTGAAACATTGATCAAAAAGATCTTGTAAACCCTCTGAACACAATGACAAACGAAAGTCCATAAAACTAAAGGCCTGTCATCAGTTTTCTTACTTGTTGGCAAAAGTAAGATTTTTCTGCAAGAAAAGGAGCTGATCGACATGTTGAGGAATAAGGCAGCTCCTTTTTGCCGTGACAATATCGCCACCAGTGGCAAAAACTGCATGTGCTTTCCACCAGTGGAGAGGATTCTCAGAGAGTGGAACAGGTGTAACTTCCCTGTATTTTTTCATTTCATTCTGGGCCTTTTCAAACAGAGTTTTCTGTGTTACCGTCTCTTTCAGCACAAAGGCAGACCCGAGGAGAGACATCAACGCAGAGGATTCCTCTGGTCTCTTTGGTGGAGTAGCATCTTCAATGGGATCAGGCATTGCTTCCTCTGCTCCACCAACGGCTGCCGTTTGCTGTTGGAAAATAAATATATTAAGGAAAAAATGGAAAATCATTTGAGAACACAATTTGGAATTCAATCGTTTAATATTCAAATGTTAAAGACAAAACATAAAATTAGTTGAATAGAGTAGGGTACGAAAACTGTAAGAAATTAGTTGTCTTTAACTTACATTAGGTGCCTCTGCCTTCTCCACACCAGCAGCTTCAGTCAGCAGTCTGGAGAATGTGTGGTCCCGGCCTCATCAGGCAAGAAAGGCAAGGCTTTGAAACGAGGGTCCAACGCTGAGGCAACATCGAGACTGTCCTTCAGGGCTCTATACCTTCAAAAGATATCACATATTTGAATCACTTATATCATTTCATTGGATATTAATTTCATGTAAGCACACACAATCACACCAACACACACACACACACACACACACACTCTTAAAGCATACCTTGAATTCAGGTTGTTGTATGCAGATGTCTTTGTTGACATCCTGAGGGACGCAGCTCATCTCTTCCAACAGCTGTGCATGCAGGGATGCAATGACGGACAAAGCCGGGGATTTCTCCTCAGACATTACAAGAGTAGCTGCCTTCAGTGGCCGAAGAGCTTTAACCACATCTTCTGCGACTGTTATGTCCACTTCTGTCAAAGTGCAGACATCCTGCTTGTTCCTGCGCACTTCAGGTGACAGTAAAGCTGCTGAGATGGCAGGTTGCTGCTCCAGGAAACGGTCCAGCATCTCCAGTGAGCTATTCCATCGTGTCACGACATCAATCACCATCTTATGCGCGAGAAGCTCCAGTACTCTTTGCTTCTCTTTGAGTTATTGGCTCGCTGTTATGCTACGATAAAAAAATGCTGCGATGCGTCTGACTCTGCTGAGCAGGCGTGCAGCAGTTGGGACTTTTAGCGCAGCTTGCAAAGCTAAATTAAGAAGGTGTGCAAAGCAACCAATGTGCAACAAGCCCATAATTTCCGCAGCACGGACAATATTTGCTGCATTGTCAGTTACAATGACTGGCACTTCCACTCTCCTCTCGCCTCGGACAACATGTGGCTGAGATTTCTGGCTGTGTGGCGGGTTTCCACGGCTCTGGTTTGTAGGACCTGGTGTACGACGACCCAGTCATCGTTAATGTAATGTCAGTAATCCTCAGATATCAATCAGTTGCTCTTGCTCTTGTCATAGGTCAATGCGACGTTGTCTGCTGACTGAAGTGAAGTTTCGATACTTTCTCTCAAACATGTACACATGTTTGGGATTGTCACTTCACTTAATTGTTTGCGTGTTGGCAAAACATAGTGTGGCTCCAGAGTTTTAATGAGACTTCGGAAACCATAGTTTTCAACGACGCTGTATGGTCGTATGTCCTTGCAGATAAAAATTGCAATGGCCTCTGTTATCTTCTTTGCACGTTGAGAGTTTGCTTGTAACTTGGGCGCCAATACCTGCTTTGTTTGAGCCTTGCTGACTGTGTTTCTGGGTGATGTTTCGTCAAATGGTTGCGAAGATTCGTTGTATTGCCACTGTATTTTACCTTCCCGTTGCATATTTTGCAAAATACTTGTTTTTTGTCCAACTAATCGTTGTCTTGCAACTTGTTAAATCCGTAATAAGTCCATACATCAGCTCTTAAAGTCGCCGGCGGTGCCTGGCGAGTTGGACTCGGCCATGTTTGCTCGACTGCTAACATCTCACGAGATCTTGTCCCGTGGAAAGCAGTGCTACACGCTGATCACGCGAGACTAGCAGGATACTTCAGGCTGCTTCTCCGCACGTCCAATGAAGAAAAAAACTATTCCAGTTAAAAGATCGATGTTTGGATTTTATGAATCGATTATGAACCGTTTAAAGGGAATTCTATTAAAATCGAATACATTGATTTTTTAAACCCAGTCACGGTTAGCATGCTAATATCAGCATCTAGCTTAGCGCACTACTGCAACCAGCTACACCAACTCGCGTGTCCGCAGACTGGATGCTAAGGCTTGTTTGTTAGACATCAGCAGTGTGGTTGTGGGATGGAATATTCATGACATTAGCACATTAGGGATGCGCACCGTGCACGGTTGTCTGGATCCGTGGAAAAGGGTGAAAAACACTGCCAGGACTCTGTCCCCCTCATTGTGCCAGTTTACTGCACAAATTGGCAAAAGTTAGACTGCTGTGAAACAAAGTAGTGAAGCAGGATAAGGGTATAAACTTTCTGAGGTGAGCGGGTCTTTAAGGCGTCTCCAGAAACCGTCCCAGAACTGCACCATCACAGCAGCCTCCCTCTCCATAAGATTTCTATGCAAATGAGATGCAAAGTGGATTCATTTTTGCTACAGTGTCATGTGAAAATGCCTGAACCGGCTGAGCACAATATTGACGTTATGTCCATCCAAAAAAGAGGGTATTGGAAGAGAAATGAGAAATAATAAGGGCAAAGGTAGCGAAGAATCTCTGTGAGGCAAAGAAAAGGAGGGGGAAAATAGGGATGAGGCACAGAGAATGTGAAACTTTGAGAGACGGCGAGTAGGTGTCTGCGTTTTTCTGACGGCATGTAACTCTGGAATCTGACATTTTCTGTCTCCGTCAGTCTCCTCTCAGAATGGGACCACCCCCCACATATCTAAGAGGCGCAGCAAAAGGGAGACCCAAACAAGGTCAGTCGCGCTTTTCAACTTCAACACAATTACGACATGCTTTGTTGTGCATTTTCGTGAATTTTTCATCAACATGCCGTTTTCAGCGCTCCACACAGAGAGCAGTCTGTGGCGGGAAATAATAGTGACAGGAAACACCCGACGACCCTTTTTAATTCTTCCGCATTCTGACACATGAGAGTCATGTAAATGCAAATAATCACAGCCTTGTGATATCTCCTAAATTTAAACATAATTTGGCTGATGTGAGTCGGGAACACCAACAATGTGTGACTGATGGAGGACGCAGCTCTCGCCTGTTACTGTTTGTGTGTAGCTGTTGTGTAACAGTTCTTAGATCAAAGTGAGGGCATTTTCTTGTTCTTGAGATCCATCGGGAAGCTGCCGAGATAGAGCCCTGCAAATGTTTTATGGCCCATTTTTATTACGGGACAAAGGAATTTGATTTTATAAAAATGCAACTAATGTGGAAAATGATATTCTGGGGAAAGGCCTTTTATTGGGGAAACTGGCAGTGATGTTGCTGGCCTGGCGGCTCTCCAGTGACGTTGTTGTGATTCCCCAATTGTGAAAACGGCGTGTGGGAACCATGAAGTTTGAATGTCTTTCCGGCCCCTGCAATAAATCTGAGAGACACGATTGCAAAAATACCCCAAAACACTTAAACGGTTGATTACTCCTCCTCCCCCCCCCTTACTGACATGTTAAAATCAAATTAGGGCCATTGTATTATAACGGCTCATCATGTGATCTGAGACATAAAGTCCTGAAACTACTTTAATCACATCAGAGGAAATACCCACGAAGCGCAGCATCTCCCAACACATTCAATTATAAAATCAATAATAGCATGTGTGCTCAGACAGCAAGCCACAAACCTTGCTGTTCTAATATTATTATGCCATCTAATTGCATTTTTTAGCATGGCTAACGCGATTACGACTATGGGGACCAAATGTGATGCGTCCAAATCTTACTGTGCTGTATGACTATAAGGGGAATTATGCTGAAATATTCTATCTGATTATTGAATGTGGATCCGTCCTTGGTTTAAGCGAAGGAGGGGGGAGCAATCAACCTGTTTTTTCTGCCTTAGTTTTTGTTGTAGCTCATAAAAAAAATAGAATAAACAAATGTACGTCTGCAAAACCAGACAGCAACTCAGCTGGTTACTTTTGTGATGTCTCTAGTATGTAAAACAGCGAGTGCCATCCCGAACATTGCCGCAGGAAGGCGGAGGTCTGATGAGGCTGTGCCATAAATCAATGCTCGCTCGCTCAGGCCTTGAATAAAGAAGCAGAGGTTTCATGGATCCATCACAGGCAGGGCCGCATCAATCAGCTGGCCCGCTGGAGAGGAGAGGCGATTCAACATTTGGGCGTCCTCGTGGGAGACCCCGTCGCTCACGAAACAAAATCTTTGTCTATCGCGTGGAAGTGTTGGCGACGACGGATCCTATCTTTCCACTTTGCCCTTGTGCTCGCTGCCAGAGCACACTTCCGCATATGCACCTCATTTCTCTCTGTCACCCTGCTTCCCTCGCATAGACGGCTGGGCAAAACACAGGTCATCGTGCGAGGTGGACCTTTTGCTTATTTTGGGGAGCAGGAGTGAATGATCATAGAATGTAAAAATAATTGCAACACCCGGGCTGCGAAAGCAACTAGCAAGAGGATGTGACGAAGACGGGGATGAAGTAATGCAGCTAAGCGGGAGAGGAGGTGAGGTGAGGCCAAGCAAGGATGTTTGACAAATGAGGGTGATACTCACAAAATATAACAGGAAGCAGCGTCTCAAGGGAAGCGCTGATTTCACGGAGCCGCTCAGTTGGTCGAGAGGCCGGCTAATAACATGGAGAGTCCTTGAGCAAAACCCTGCACCGCGAGAGCCTGGCAACTGGTGCCGCCATCCGCGTGTGAATGGACGAATGAGGTAATGTGAGATATAAAGCGCTCTGAGGACCACTCAGGTAGAGGAGGTGCCATGTGAATACTACCGATTAACCATTGTGAATAGGTGTTCATTTCGGACAGAAAGTCAATAACAGGCTGATTGATGGCAGGAAACATCATCAGTCCAAATGGGACAGTGGCGCCCATCAGCCCGGCGAGCATTACTCACCGTGTGTAAATTATTTAGTTATCAAACCTCACCCTTTCGCACTTTGTTTTCCTCTTGGCCTGCTTATGCTTTTTTTGCTGTTTTTGGATTTTTCTTTCCTTATTCTTACCTCTCTAAAAGGCATCATCTTTTATATCATAAAGCTCCAAAACAAAGACTCGGAACATCGATTGAGACCGTTAGAAAACCACTGATACATTTACATGCAGTAACTATTTGGGTCAACGTACATATTCCAGTTACTGAAATATTGGGAATAACCCGTTTACATGTGTGAGCAAACAGGGTTATTCCTGTATACATGGTCATTGTAATCAATGGTGATATAACTTCACGCTCACCTTTCTGTGGATCTGTCTATCCTGGTACTTTCTACCGTCTACAAATGCTGTGATGTTTGTGTCTTTCATTACACTTATGAAGTGATTGGTTTCCTCTTCCCTCCAACAGTTAGGCGTGTTTGGCCAAGTTTACATGTAGTTCCTGTCCTCAAAAGACCGGGATTCCTTGCCAATAGAACATGTGCAGAACACAAATTCATGTCCCTTTTCTGAATATTCGGCTTAGAAAAGTGGGGGTAATATTTGGGCTTTTAAAACCCAGGCATATTCTGGTTATTCAAATGGGTTATTGGTGTTTACATGGCAAACGGGTTATTGATAAAATTCTGGTTAATAAAGGCTCATTTGAAAATGTAGACAATGTCATTTGTAAAATGTGAAGACGTAAACTTGTAGACCAAGTAGTCTTGACCCCAGCTGGCCACTGGAAGGAATGCATGCCAGCAGCCTCGCTTTTTATACCCAGAGGCGACCACCACTCTTTTCCACAATCTACATTTTTAAAGCCCCTTTTATTCCTTCAATTGCAGGTTTTTTTTTTAAATTAGAATTAATTATATACTTGAGCCTGAAGCCACATTTCAAACCCCGTCAGTGAGGCTGACCTCTTGTACATTCCTTCAGCACAGGTTACGGTGACACCTGTTTGGCCCCTCGGGTGCCTCATTCCGCAGTCACTTGATGAAGTGAAAAGAAAGAAAATCAGTATAAAACATTTAGTCTTGTTAAAGGAACAACTTTGATGGTTTGAAACCCTGCCCAGCGAAATCAGCCTTTTACTATTTCGGCTCGGAGTACACACATAAAGATAATCGGGCTGTTTTTGTCCTGACTTTCCCCCTTCCCGACCAAAGACGGCAAACGCCAGATTATTTCAAGTTTTATAAGATGATCCTAGATGGACCAATCCTGTGGGATTGATCCCTCTTGAAACACACAAGCGATATTCATTTTCTCTATATTTAATAAATCCGCTGGCAGTTGATATTGAACTGTTTTGTATTAGTTAGAAAGTTTGAGTGAAAAAAAACAACAAGAAACTAATGATTGTAAACCACTGTGCAAGAAGGACTTGGTTTTTTTTTCAAGAAAAGAAAGAAAGAAAAAGAAAAGATGTAGATCGGTTGTTTTCCTAAAAGATTAAAACCACATAAGGGAAAATGTACCTTTTCATTCCACTTCTTCCAAGTCTTAATTAATATAGAGAAAATACATCTTGCTTGTGTGTTAAGGCTTAAAGAAGGGCCGATCCCACAGGATTGGTCCGTCCCTCAGTTTGGTGCCCCTCGTGGCCTGGCGCACTTCCGTTTTGTTTCTTGTTTGTGAACCCGGCTTTACTCAAGGATGTGAAAGGAGCCAAACATTCCACCCTTGCTTGCCGTGAGAGTTAGACGAATCCTCAGTGCCACTGTGATGCAGCTGTCCACATCAGGCAGCAGTGTTCAATCACAGATTTCCACTCAACAGATGCGACTACAGATCTTGCGTGTCCTTGATTAAGCCTGTGCTAGGGGGGTGGGGGTGGGGGGGGGATCTCTGCGTGGCCTTCAGGGAAGTTTGACACGTTGATTGATTACCGGGTCTCATGAGGACAAACGACAGGAGGCAATGATTAAAGAGGAACAACCTGCGCCTCCACATTTGACAAAAACAATAATCTGTGCCTCCCGCGGGAGAGGAGCCCCCTGCCATGGCAGAGTCCCAGCGTCCCTGGTCAGTGTGTTCATCGGCACTGACCCCCGAGTGAGGTGACTGGAGTGACATCTGTTTGCTTTCTCGCCGCACTCCCCCTTCTCCTGGAACAGATGTTGATGTCTGGCAGACGAGTTGATGTACTTGAAGTTTAGAGGAAATCAAAGGGATGACTTTCTCCTTAATTGGCTTATTTCCTCCATTAATTCCCAGCCTCTGCAGCAGTTTGCATTGATTCGGATACAGGAGGGAGCCAAACGTATTTGCCTCCTGTTGCAAACAGCGGCGCCTTTAGCTGTTTGTCTCATCATTGTTGTGCCAGCTGACATTGTTACAGAGACTCAAGTGGATTTATGGGAGGTCTCGAGCCACCATGACTTCAAGAACCCAAGGAAACATACATCTACAAACTTGGAACCAAAATAATTGAAATATCCATTTTTTTTCAGTGCATTGAGAAGTTTGGTGTTTTGGTTCTGGCCATCTTGGGAGTCTCTGGAGAGCAGCGCAGTGCAGCAGCGGGCTGTACATCACAAAGCAGCCACGCCCCCAAAAGCATTGTCTAATTCATCAGCTGTTCAACTCTACAAGGGACCGCAATCTCCAAAATGAATATCATGCTTGATTAAAGAAGACAACAAGTGGCCGAGACCATAAACTCATTAAGAACATGTTTACTCGAGATAAATCAGCTGAGTAGTTGCCTGGTTTCCTCAGAAGATGAAGAAAGTTTTGTCTGAACATTCTGAATCAACCACATGTAAGTCAGTGAATCAAAAATTAGAGATGTAGACAACCTAGAGAAGTTGTAATCTAAACAAAACAATTCCAATTTACATCATTGGGTCTTTACGAATTCTTCAGTCATCGCACCCATTAACTCCTCGTGACCCAATCGCGCCTCCACCCTTTGCGGCTCCACAGATCATCATGGATGCACATGTACTTGAAGACCTCACGAAGACCTCCAAAGCAGGAGTATTTTAGCATCAAAATCACTGTACTGTCTCTTCCTGTAAAAGTCTCAAATGTACGATGACGCATCCCATTACCAGGCATCGAATTAGGAAGCTCAGTCTGGTTTTGGTGCTCCTCATCCCAGATATTCATCTAGACGGTTGACCTCTGAGCTACCCTGCTCTATATCTACGAGTTAGCAAGGTCATTATGGGTTGGTCAGTGTGTCTGCGACTGCCCACATGCAAAATGATATAAAAGCGTCACACACACTGTGATGCATTAACTCCATTGCATCCATCCCGGTTTTCAGACCTTTTACCTGAAACACGTGAAGCTTTGCCATAAAACATCAGTGTGACTTCTTTTACACGAGGCATTTAAGAACATTCCCCATTATCTGGACCACACGGTGCGGTTCGACTGGCAGGAAACACACACACTTTTGCCAGCCAGTCAGTGATAAGTCCTCCTAGCATCTGACCCAGATACATAAATGCAGTTCACGTAAAGGTCAAGCTGCATTACAAACATCCTCTGGCTACAGGTCTGTGGTCCAAACAGGCCATTGCGAAGCACGCGTAGGGTCGCAGACAAAATCCTGGAAGGGTGCGATGGAGATGGTACTGGAGCAGCTCAAATAATTAACAAGAGGATAGTTGGGATTTTTTGAGATGAAGTTGTATGATATCCTCACCATCAGAGTGGTTCTTCAGCAGTGACTTTTCCCCCACTGCGTCCTGTGAGCGTCCTGGTCATCGCATAAAGCATTTTTCTCCAAAGAGGAGTAATCCATTTGCATCATGAAATCTTGGCCACAAAAAAGTCGGACATTGGAATCCACCGGCATTATTTTCCCTCTGTTCATATCATTGCGTGCACCTTTCCATCAGCTGAAGGAGGAGGGAAGCGGAAGGAGACCGCTGCCATGCGAGAGAAGACACGTCGCAGCAGTCTCCTTCCGAGCGCCGTGAAACACCTGATGACGATGTGCAGTGATACGAACGAAGGGAAAAAAGATGCCGGTCGATTGCGAGGCCGGACTTTTTGTGGCCAAGAATTTGTGATGCAAACTGCTTTCTTGAACAACGAAACCGGGCCAGAACTCCGCTCATGGGACGCAGTGGGGGAAAAGTCACTGCAGCTGAACGACACTGATGGTGAGGATCTCGTAAAACCAAATCTCCCAAAAATCCCAACTATCCCTTTGAGATGGCACACTTCTAGATTTGAGTGTCTGTTTCAGTCTGTTTCAGTGTTGTGTCAGCATGCTGTAAGAACATATTTGACTTGAACTCATTCTGTGAAGTTTATCCAGAGATCTCCATCAGTATTTCAAGGGGCGTGGATACCATTTAGTGCAGGGGTCACTGACCTTTTTGACACTGTAAGCTCCTTTATGGGTCCTGACTCTTATGAAGGCCAAGCAGTTTGATATACTCTTCTGAAATAACAAATTTGCTTTGACCTTTGAACTAGAATAGGTCAGAGTTCACTTAAACTTCATGTATAATAAACATATTTTTTATGCTTTTTAAGATATTGTCACTTTCAAATCTATATAAATGCAAGTGTGATTAAAAAAGAATAACAACAGAATGAAATTCAATTTCTGAACAGGCCCGCTGGGACCTCATGTGATCCTTGGGGGCCTTGGTGCCCATGGGCACCACTGTGTTGGTGACCCCTAACTTTAGGGTTTTTACAATAAACACTTAGTCAAATTCGACAAAGAACATACGGATGATATTTGCAATGCGATTTGTCCTGAAAGAATTACTAGTACAACCCAAAAAGTTTAAAATACAGGCTGATACTGTTATATGAAAATAGCTGCTACCCTTCATCACACACCAATGAAGCAGACACACTCTTCACACTGCGGCGGATAAAGAGAAGACGTCTTTAGGCAAACATGAGGGGGAAGGTAGGAGCACAAAGTGATATTTTTCAGTCTGTCGTGTTTTTTGGGGGGGCTCACCTTTTCACTGCCATCTGGGTGAGATTCATTACATCTCACTTATCCCAACAAACTGCTGACATACTGGTCACCATAGTGACGGACGATAGGCAGAGAAGTGGTTTAGTCATTTGAAACAGCAGCGATACTCATAATTGAGCAGATTTTAGCAGCAAGGGAGGGTGAAACTGGAAGCAGATGTCACTTCCACAATTTAAAATAACACAAAGAAATTCAAAATCAAAGAAAATTACAAAAATGATAAAAATCCATGCGATTCGTTAAGGACAAAATAAGTTGGGCAGCCCATAAAGAATGCAGTTGAAGCTTGACGGCGTGAGAGCGGGTTTGAGGGGAAGAGCATCGTCCTTTGAGTCATGTGGAGGTGTTTGATCTGCAGAGAAGCAGAGAAAAGTAGCAATCATATGGATGAAATAGTGCTTTCTATATACGGCTAATTCCATATCCATCTTAGAGGGATTCCTGATTGCAATTATTCAGTTTTATTTTTGCTCCTCACACTCAGGGGAGATGTTGCGGGTGTCGAAGAAAGTCAAGGGCTAAGCTGAATTTTCGGCCCAAAAAAAAAAGCAAATGTGCGGCTCAAGCTGGACCGTACCGGATGATTGCGTGACCTTGCAATGTGGCGTCTCCGCATGCTCAGGATCGTCTTTCCTCAGGACGTGGATCGTCTGGCCAGAGGTCTGCTTGACCCTCAGAAGATCTGCAACACATGGTGACATTCACACCCTCTTGCCCAGTGGCGGCGAATGATCTCATGAACCATAAACTCAATCGTGCATGTGACCAAAGCAAGTGAATGTCAACAAGTGTGTGTGTGCAGAAACCTACTGTCCAGGATAGCGATCATGTCTTTGGTGCTCTGCTGAAGGCTGCTGTTCCACTGGTTGAGGATGACACAGCTGACTCCGTGCAAGCTCAACAGCAGAGCGCTCTCCGTGGGGTTCCTCAGGGCGCTCTGTCTAGCACTGGAGAATGAAAATAGCACAGCTGAGTGTGACAGAGACATCGCACTACTCCAAACTTGGGACCAGAAAGCTACATGAAAGTCAAAAACTATAACTTAGCAGAGGAAGTTAGAAGATCAGATTTGAGATCACATTTATCTGAGCTTTACCTCTCGTTCATGTCGAGGCTCGACTGGCGAAGAATGCTGTTCTGGACCAGCTCAAAGAGCAGCGCCATGCGACAGTCTGCACAGAGGACACAGCATCATCAGGTACGCTGACAGAACACCGGCGTTTGACAAATCCCAGTTACTCCCCCCCGTTCAAACAAAAAAAACAGGATTCCCCAGACACACACGTCTCACTAATCAATAGAAGTTAAGAGAGCAGGGACTGGGGAAGGTGACGGACGAAGCACTCACTTAAAAGCTGTAATAAAATAACATCAAAGGCACTTTTTGCCGATGTAAATTTTATTCCAAATGTTATTTTCATGTCTCAAACAAAATAGATTAATAATACTATAACTCCCTATAACTAAAAAGACCCAATTATCTCTAAAATTATTATTATTAATGTCAAATAGGCTATTTATACATCTCAAATAGATAAAAGTTTGGTATCAACACCTATTATGAGAATTATAGCTTTAAAGTCTTAAAATGTGACCAGTATTTAGGGGTTAGAATATACTTAATAATAATAATATTTATTTGTAGAGCACTTTTCAAAACAAGGTTACAAAGTGCTTTACATAGACAAGCGTATTGCCATAACACACAAAGCAGAGGCACATACAGAACGGGAACCCAACACAAAGTGACTGGGGCACGGAAAAACTCCTTTTTAGGAAGAAACCTTGGGCAGATCCACGACTGCTTAGACATCTTCTTAGACCGCTCAGGTTAGCAGACAAACAATTACAAAAACACTGCAGGTGGAGGGCAGGAAGCAGATAAACAAGGTCATAAAGGGGACTCAAGGCCAGGTGATAGAGGTGAGGTTTTAGCTGGGTTTTAAAGGCGGACAAGGAGTTCGCCGGTCTGAGCTCCTCGGGCAGATGATTCCACAGACGAAGAGCTCGGACAGCGAAGGCAGCATCACCCCGGGTCCTCAACCTTGATTTGGGGACGGCCAGCAGGTTACTGCTAGAGGACCTCAGGTTGCGGGCGGGCACATGTGGGGCTAATAACTCTACAATGTAGGTAGGGGCAAGGCCATGAAGTGCCTTGAAAGTTGTCAATGGAATTTTAAAGTCTATTCTGAAACTGACTGCAGCCAGTGGAGGGAGGCTAAGATGGGAGTGATGTGCCCCCTTCTCCTTGATCCAGTTAGCAGCCTGGCAGCTCCATTCTGGACCAACTGGAGTCTACTGAGTGATTTCTGTGAGAGGCATGTCAGGACACCATTACAATAATCAAGACGGGATGAAATGAAGGCATGAATAATGATTTCACAGTCTTTAGAGCTTAACATGGACCTTATTCTGTAAAGATTCCTGAGGTGGTAGAAGCAGGTCTGGACCAGCCTGCTGACGTGGTTCTCAAAGGTCAAGTTAGAATCAAATAGAACACCGAGGTTCCTGGAGACAGGTTAACGTTCTCGGATAGAGGGACCAGAGACGACTCCATCCGAGAGCGCTGGTGTTCAGGACCGATGATAAGAATTTCTGTTTTGTCAGAGTTCAGTTGGAGGAATTTTTTTGACATCCATGTTTTGATGTCAGTGAGTCAGTCAGCTAGGCGGGACAGCTCAGTGAGGTTGTTAGGTTTCACTGGCAGATACAGTTGAGTGTCGTCCGCAGAGCAATGGAAGGAGATGCCTTGTTTGCGGATAATGTTGCCTAATGGCAGCATATAGATAGAAAAAAGCATCGGGCCTAAAATTGACCCTTGGGGCACGCCACAGCTCAGGGGGAAAGGAGGGGAGCTATGTTCACCTATGGATACACAGTTAGATCGGTTTGTCAGGTAGGAAGAGAACCACTGAAGGCCGTCCCAGATATGTCACACCATCGCCGGAGTCTGCTAATCAGGATGTTCTGGTCAACTGTGTCAAATGCTGCAGTTAAGTCCAGTAAGACAAGAACAGAGACATCACCAACATCAGCATTCATCAACAGCTCATTGGTGACCTTCAACAAAGCAGTCTCAGTGCTGTGATGTTTACGGAACCCAGATTGAAATTTTTCAAACAACTGATTATCATCTAAGCTGCTCAGAGCTGTAGAGAGACTGACTTTTTTAGAACTTTAGAAATAAATGGGAGTTTGGAGATTGGCCTATAGTTGCTACAGGATAAGGGGTCAAGACCAGGTTTTTTAAGATGGTTAAGATGGTTTCCTGTGTTTGTGTATCTAAATATCCTTCTCGAATGTTAAAAAAGCTTTGAGTAGCAGCAGGATCATTGATGAGAAGCAAATAAACACTTTTAAATACAAGATATTAGCCAATAAAAATAAAAGCAATCAAAGGATCAATGTATCAAATTGCTGAGGCGAACAGAGGTTGAGAGATAGAATATATATATAAAAACATGATTCATTATTTATTTTGTCAGTTGCAGTCAAACTCTGACGAAGGCACCTGGCTGAGTTCTCCTGACAGCAGATGGTTTTCCCTCAAAGTTTTGAGAGGCAGCTCGACTTTCAATGTTGCAACGGTGGTGTTGTCGGTGGTGGCACGCACGCACTTGCACACACGCACGCGCGCACGCACGCACAAACATACACACACACACACACACACACACACACACATACACCTTCCTGCTGCCACCTCTAATTAGATTTGCAATATCTCAATTTGAGATTTGGAATGGTGAACAGAATTGAAAATTGAGATTTTTTTTAAATTATTCACTAGTATTTTGTAGTATTATTTTCATTATTCATTTATTTTTCTAAGTGCTAGAGGTGAGTGCTTACCTGACTTAGAACCAAATCGAATCCATCTGGTTGATTATGTCTTTCTGGACCAGTTTGCAACTCTGATCCCAACAACAAATTAATTTATGGTTCATTTAAAACATTTTAGGAACTTGTTATCTTTTCGGTCTTTGTAATTTCCTGTTATTCATGAATGCACTATTGACCTGAGGCCAGATGAGGGGACCACATATTAAATTACATGGCAAATGTGAGGAACTGATATTTTCTTTGGAATTATGTGGACTTCAGAATCACATTCAGAGTCATATTTAAAGTGATAAAATAGGTTTAGCTGACTTGACAAGTGTGGGTTTAATGAGGTAACCTTCAAAAAGTGTAAGTGCTCGCTGTGAGAAATAATTAAAAGGATCTGTCAGAGGAAGAAAAAATGTGTTGGGGCAATAAGTTACAGAGCCAATGTGGCGTCTGAGATGGCTCTCCAGCACAGAAACAGTCACTAAAACATGTCTCAGCGGATAAAATGAGCTTTTTTCTATACAAAGACAAAAACTGTCGATGGGAAAATCTGACTGACATCCTCTGTGTGGCCTGTTTTTTTTTTTTTTTTTTAAATGGCAGGTCAGTTTTTTCGACTTCCCTTTCTGCCATTCTGTCCCTCCCTCTCCTTTTGCTCAGAGCAAGAACAGCGACTTGCTCTGTGGCAGGTGCCAATTTTGCCATTTTTATTTTCACTTTCACAGCTGCCCATCGTGGGGAGTAATATTCTCATCTGACAAAGACAAAAAATCACTGAAGTAATGAACTGAGCAAACACACAAATTTGGTTGCAGATGGTGTGTTGTGCAACACATGACACCTTGTCATTTTCGGAAAAATGCAGATCTGCCATCACCTAATCAGACTTCAATGTCCAATTAAAGTCCTCAGTGTTGTGCAGTAACAGCTGGAAATCAGTGCGCAGTGTCAGTTGCACTATAGTTAGCAGCAGCAACACCAGACTGGCGCGTGGCACATATGTCTGGCCTGGGGAGGTGTGCAAGGTCAGCCTGACACCACGTCAATCAAACTGGAACCAGGCCGTCCACCCTCAGACCAGCCTACCCGTACGGCAGCTGTCTCCACAAAGCCAAAGAAGCGCCATCTTCTCATAGAAAGAGCATCAATTTTGAATCCCCCCCGCCCCCCCCCCGTCTTTAAATAAATTGTGATAGACAAAGAGTAATTGCACTTTGAGAAGAGAAGAAAAGTTGGATTTATCAAAGGGGCTTTTGGTGCATGAGATTTTTTATCACGAAGCAATGGAGACAACACTGACTGAAGCTCTTAAAATACTTCAGTTGAAGTGGCATGCCTAATTATCCGTTATCCGGCGTGACATTTGAGCGCAGTCCAAATATAACTCATCAAAACACAATAAAAGAAACCACAGACGAACATTTAAAGCTACTCGTTGATATCTGAAATCAATAAGAATCTTAAAGACATTTTAAACCCAAATTTAGCATAAAAAAATCTATCATCTATGTTAAGGTGTTGAGAGTCATGGCGTACTGAGCACAAGTTCTCTGCTGTGTAGCTCTATGTTTGGTAAACAGAGACACTTGAAAGTCTGTTCCAAACAAGAAAACACATTCCATTACCAAGCCAAGTTCTACTAAACAGAGACAGAGGCTGAGACTCCACATTGGTTTGTCATGGAGAGCCCTTCCAGCTGCTAATGCTAAAGCATGGACAACCCTACTAGCTGCTAATGCTAAAGCTAAACTTAAAGCGGGTGGAGAGGTCTGCCCTTTTGTTTTGGTCTGATAATGCTGGTCCTCACAGTGACATTTAGTTGTCAAATACCTCAATACTGCTACTCTCTGAATTACTAGACAATCTGGATATAAATGTGATTCTGCTGGTTGTTCCTACACATCAATTGAAAGCATTACCAGAAATGTGCAAGACTATTTCACTCTTGCACAGACCAAAATAATATATACAATTAATAGTACCAACAAACATAAGGCCTTGGGTTTAAAGGTTCTTCTGTAGTTTAGCTAACTCATCACATTAGTCGCCAACTTTAAAACAGCTTAATTCATCAGGGTGGTCAGCGAGGTCTTGGGTTGCAAACTCTCCCGGATTTTGTGGGACATCCCGCATTTTGGGTGAGTTTGAGGCCAGAAAAAAGAACTGTAACACCACAATGTTGACATTAGATACATGTTTTCTTTTCCTGCGTTGTCGAAGAAAGGCAGACATCTTTGATTCTGTCGTCAATAACACTGCCGGCACAATCATGCAGCTCAATAACCGAAACTGATAGAGCTTAGATGCTTATATTCTGATACGTGTAAACAATCAGAGTTGAAATAATTGTCACTTGGAAGGAAACGTTATTTCAAACTGATCCACTCAAGTAATGGTGTATCCTCATTAGACGAGGTCAGACTTACAATTTGATCTGTGAAATTGTGTCTGGGGTTATAAAAGCTCATTGATTTCCCACTTCAGGAGGAGGATGCATCTATATATACCAGCTCAAGAAATGAAAAGATTGATATGTTTGAGGAGATTAAGCGTACCGCTCCAATTACCGCTTACATAATCGGCACGAACAGCGGCGCGCAACATTTTTCAATCGCTCATTCATTATTTTGAGTCATTTTCCCTCTTAATTCACAATTTCGCAAATACAATCTGGTACATTGCTGTGCACCGCGTGGAATGGGTTAGAGCTTCTTTTTTTTTTAATGCATTGCAATAAAATAGGCCTGCATGTACTGATTATGGAAACACTCACATTGATACGATGACACACCCTTGATGGAATTATTATTTTGGGATGTGATGACACCACGAACTGAGCAAAATGTTGGGGAAAACGTATTTGATGTTTACATGCAGTCAAATACGCCTTTTCTCACCGGAATATTAGAAGTAACCCGGTTGTGCGCGGCCATGTATACAACAATAACCCATTTCAATAACCGTAATATGCTCACATTGCGGATTTTATAAAACCTGAATATTAACCATGGGTCACTCCTTTTCTAAGCCGAATATTTGATCATATATACGCCTATAAGGATCTCCCCACCAAAAGGAACATGAATTTGTGTTCTGTGCATGTTCTATTGGCAAGGATTCTTGGTTCTTTGAATACAGGAACTACATGTAAACATGGCCAAACACAAGAGCAACACCACGCCACACTTTTGGAGTGAAGAGGAAACCAATCACTTCATAAGTGTGATGAAAGACACAAACATCCTGGCATTTGGAGACGGTAGAAAGTACAGGGATAAAGTTACGCTAAGCAGGATTTGTGTGTGATGTTCTTTGTGCATCACTGGTTTGATCGGGATATCCCAATTGATTACAATTACTATGTATACAGGAATAACCATGTTTGCTCACACATGTAACTGGGTTATTCCGAACTTTTCACTAACTGGAATATGTACCTTAACCCGAATATTGATCAGAGTGTGTTTACTGTACCGGATAGATTGAGGGCTGCTCGTTTGGCGGGCGGGATGTTTGCCATGAAGCGGTCCATCCCCAGGTAGATGAAGCCGCTGCATTTGCACAGCAGCTGCTCCAGCTCACAAAGACTTGACATGTAGCAGAAGGAGGGGAGGCGATTAGGTTGGTGCAATGCAATGTGGGCGTTGCTCCCCAATAAGCTGGGTGCGTTGACTTTAGCTCTGCTTCAGGATGAGGGGGGCTTTAGGAGTCTCAGACCTGGGGGTGTGCTTGCTGAACACGGAGCCCTCCCAAAGATGGGCTGAGTTCTGGCTTTGGGTCTCCAGAATCTTCATCATCCTCTCACCTAGATTGGCCCCTTCTGTGCCAAACACAGATGTGAAAACACAAATTAAATCTTTCACACGTGTTTTTGTAGAATATGGAATGTCTAATAGAAGAGCACTAAAGAGTTCGTTTTTTTGTCCAGACAACTTTTTAATTTCAAGCCATTTTGACTGCAAGAGTAAGAATACCTATTATCCAGTGTTGCTGCTAATCATCAACCCATCGGAGGCTCTAATAATCATAATAATAACTAATTTCCCCTTGAATAGCATATTATCGAAATTATTTTTGAAATGTTTTTCAATTAAAACACTGTGCAGTTGAAAAGAGAAACCGGCATTTAGAGGGTTTAAATCCCTCCAAATAATTAATATTTGATATGTATATATTTCAGGCTGAAGTTTAAAAAGATTGACTCATTTAAAGTGAATTTTTTCTTCAATTTCTTTCTTTTTTTTACAGCAGGGAGGGTACGTTCTTTAATTCTGAGGGACAGTAGTTTTTTTTAAGGAACTCTTTAGGATTATTTGTAAAATGGATAGTTTAATGGCTGGGGCCTAGCTGAGAAAATGACACGGCGATGCTCAGCTGCAAAAAAACTATAAAGAGCCGGCCTCCGTGGCTCCTAAAGGACTCGCAGCATTCGTAATTGCAATACCACAAAATAAAGGCAGCAGCAACATAATGAGCTCGGACATTTATTACTGCTTTTGTGTTTGAGGTAAAAGTGCCAAACAATGTTCTTGATGAACTCCGAAACATAGGGAACGTTCCCTACCAAAATAATTCCTTTGTGTAATTGGACTTACCAAGGTTGTTGTCATTGTAAGAGTTGACGATATCTTTGGGGTGAGGAGCACGTTAAGTGAGAAACACAGCAACTACATTGCGAGTGTAAAATGATTATTGCACCACAAAAAAAAGGATACATCTGAAGTTGTGCAAGTTCACGGGGAATGTATGTGGAAGCGAGACACGACTGGATGATCCCTGCGTAAACATTAAATATGGTTATTACAGTTTGAAGTGTACAAAGTATATTTTGCCCCCCCCCCCCACCTCTCATGTGCAAATAATGTCATTCGCATCTGCAAATACCAAGTGCGGAAGAAGGATGCAAGAGTGGATTTTAAGACACAGACGGCAGACAAATCAGGAAACGGGATCAAAAAGGGCGTAAATGTTCAGAGGCTCGAAATAGGATGTCTATGAAAACACATTATGTAATTGATTGAAAAACCACACTTAAAAGCCAGGAGGGAGGAACTTAAATAATTGCCGACGCTGACAGCAGGTAAAGGTAATATTGCTGTCTGTATCTGGCAGACACAGATTAATTTACTGAACTCACCGCTTTGATGGATTGGCTTTGATCTGTCTTCCCCTTAGTTCCTTTGCCACCTTTGGTCTCCTTTTTGTTGTCACTTTCAACTGACATAAACAGGAAGCAGAATTAATACACACTTGTCTGGCAGGTAGATCACACAGCGTTTGGACAAACAGAACTTTCTCGGAATCAGCAGAGTCTGTGACATTTATCGGCTGGTGGAGAAGTCTCCTTGCGGCTGCGAGACCTGTGACCCTAATTTATGACCAATTTCATGACCTGGTAATTAAATACGAATGGTCACTGGCCAACACATGCTGACTATGACCTCAAAGCACATTCAACGTGCTTCTTTTGAATTTCGGGTGTTTTTTTTTTTGTTTTTTTTTAAATAGCCAGCTGCTAAACTCTTTTCAGAAATGTCTCCAAACTCCAAACTGGTTAAGTTTTACACACAGAACAAAACTCTTTGGGTGACATTTTACTCAAATATGCACCTATATTTGGGAAAAAGGATAAGCGAATGAATAAAAAGAATGGAAATATATTCATCAGTGTTGCAAAAAGGAAATTAAAAAAAGCCCTTGGTTAATCGATAAGCAATATATATATATATATATATATACATATGCATAAATATGTATGGTCTCACACCAAGCGTAAACAAACTTCAAAAAGCAAAATCTGAAACTTGGTTTACAGAATATATTAATAGAAACACACATATCCCAAATCAAAGAGAGAAAACGGGCTCTGTAGGGCCGTGTGTGCTCCACGGGCAGAGGAACACAGACCATGAAACACACAGACAAGCCCATCATCTCCACTCCAAATGGACCGAAAATCAATGGACACACACACACACACAGAATACAAATATCATGGAAGTACAGTAGTATATACAGATATGCAAAATGTGAGTGATGGGGTATTTGTAATAAGTGTTAAAGTGGGAAATTGCCAGAGGAAAATGTAACTAATCTTTATAACTTGAGTTCCTTCAAAGTTTAGAGTTTGAACCCAATGACGGCAAACTGCAAGAGTGTGTCGACACATCTCCTCCGCTCGGCGCAACTCAAATAAAGCCAAGTGCGATTGTGAGAACAGACGTGTACACGCTCCCACCCGAAGGCAGCCTTTGTGTTTGTGCTAATTCACTGTGTGCAAACCAGCATCCAGAATAACAAATAGCCCTTTCAAAAGTGGTTTCAGGCACTATATCTTCTTGACACCATAGAAAACTGTAGATGCCAAAATTATGATAATGATGGTGACCCCCCGCCCCCTGCCCCCCCAAAAACAAAAAATCTGCACTTTTTTCCCTCCAAGTCTCGTTATCATCATCAGATATGGTCCAGGTAAGGAGCGACACATGAAGAGGTGTGTGTTCTTATGTTTAGTCACGATTGTTTCGAATCAGATAATACAAATAATTTTGTGAGAGCCGACGTCTGCAGTTTGGCAGTTTGGCTCTTTGGCAAAAGAAGAATATGCACGCGTACTCTTTTTCCAACAAAGAGTAATGTGCCATTTCTCAGAAGTGTTTTTTTTTCTAGTGCTCATTGACCTAAAACATATAATGAGAGGAATAATTTCAATGACATGTGATGACAATGACAGTTGTTTTTTTACGTATGAAAAAAATACCTTGAAAGTAGATCATTTATGTAACATCTGCAGCCTTTAGAAGTAACATGTGGTTCATTGTTGTCAAAATCTGTATTGCATGTGTTCTTGCACTCTTCCTGTTTTATTTTGAAAGTGCTGTCTTCCCTGGTGTTGTAGTCAGTTATACTTCCCCTCTTTGTTATTTTTCCCCGCCTTAGTTGTATCACCTGTGTCTTGTTTCACTGTTTATTTAAACCCACTATGTATTCATTGCCAGATTGTCTTTGTATCTCTCTATCCTTCTCGGGTTACTTCCTGTTTTGCCACTTGTGTATGACTTTTTTGTTCTTCGTTCTATGTCCTGTTTGGCCGCCTCCAATTAGATTAAAGATTATGCATTCTGGATTTTTTCCCAATGCCTTGCTTCCTCTTTGCACCCTGGGTCCACACTCACCCGCCTAAAGAGTTGTATTAGCGAGGGAACTTCCATGGACACCAACTGTCCCTTCACTGTGCAGCTTCTCCAATGACTCATACAGTAGCAAATACATGTTTTCCAATTAAGCACTAATGGATTCTTTTTTCTGCTCCATGTCAATTTTTTTGCACTACTGGCTCTTTGAATTTCAGAAATCTCTCAAAATCTTTTTTGAGAGTCAAATCCATTAATCTTGAAAAACATCCTCCTGGTGTTGCTGCTGAGGTGTGAACAAAAGAAAGATCTTGCTGTTCGACCATTAAGTAAAAAGCAGGGCTGTCAAAAGGAATGTGTTAACGCAGATTAATCCATCATCATTATAAATCTGATTAACAATGTTTGAAATGCACAATTAACCCAGCTGCAGTGTAGAATGACTCTGAATGTCTCCAGCAATGCATTTCGGGCAGTTGGCCCAAGTAGAGTTACGGCCACACATGAGCAAATGGGCATTTTATCAGGTAGTGACAGGAAGCAGAAACAACCAAGCCGAGTTTATACTTCTGCATCGCTGTGACGCAGAGGCTACACAGAGCCCTCGGCGTCGCCGCAGACCCTGATGCAGACACGTTGAAGCGCACCTCAGGGCAGTGGCGCGCCATAGCTCTGTGTTTGTCTGTGAGCAATGATGCAGCATTTTTATTAGAAACATCAATGTTTGACTTAAATCATCAAATAAACTCCGACAAGCCCCCTCATTGTTCACTGTGGCTGCTCTGATGTTTACATGTGTCCAGTCAGAGCTTCCTACACTTTGGTGAGTTTCACTTTGTTTAAAACTCTGGGGCAGCAGAAAGAGCTGCTCGCAATTGTTCACTCTGGCTGCTTGGATGTTTATGTGTTTTCTGATGGAAGCTTCCTGAGCAGTTTAGGAGCTTCCACAGTTGCTAAATATCCACTTCCTATAGTCTTGAACTTGCGGTGACGTGCAGCAGCATACAGTATAGTTGGACCATGGTAGATGCTTAACAGCACGGTGGTTGCTTGTGGATAAATGCTAGTTTAAAAAAAAAGAATTAAAAAAAAGAAAAAGAAAATGTGTGTGAGGAAGTGAAGTAGTTTAGGTTGAAGGAGAGTTCAGTGGATCCTCAGAGGCTGGCGTATTAGCTCCATTGTCAATGCTTGTTATTGTCATCTGAACGCAGTAAATAATAGAGGTACTTCAGTCTCGACCTCAGCAGCAGCACAAACGCTGGTACCGGAGCATGTGGAGTCACAGCTTATTTTTCCTCCACCAGATTTTTAGTCGGTTTAAGAAAACATGGCATTCATTACCCTTACAGGCTGACATCGTGGTAAAACTGTGCACATTTTTTTTACAAGGGTGAGAAACACAAGAGCTCCGTTTCAGTGAGGGAACCTGTAACCGTAGTGATGATATTTTTTTTTGGGGGGGGGCTTTGAGTGCAGTTTTGATGCTTTGAACGTGAGTAAAAAAGTCACCAAAATGTGCACACACATCTGAATCCCTTGGAAATGTGGAAATGTTATATTTCACGGTTGGAAAAAACATGGGAGAAGCCAAATGGTCCCCTATCACCCTCTGTTGCCTCTGTTTCACCATGAAATTTTGTTTGCAATGATTTGCCCGTGACTGTTTGCAGTAATTACTTTGGTGTAATTATAGGATTTCTCAGCCGCAATGATTTTCCCTTGAATGAATTGACTTAAATAGAAAAACACATTCAAATTTAGCTAGAATAACTTGCCCCACAGCAGTATTTCCAGGAGAATCTGACCAGGAGGGTCAAACAGTGGTGCGATGGAGCCCGTGCAGGGTGAGAGCAAAGGAGTGGCTCAGTGATGCGAGCAGAACAGAGAAGGGAAAGCTACTGAAACAGAGCGACACCGACACCTTCAGGTATCATCACTTGAATTTGATAACGGCCTGTTGGCAGGATAACTACTTTGGTCCAGATTTTGCCTCACAGAGATGATGGAGGTCCTCCTTTGTAAGTGAGAATAGAGAGCACAGATTTAAGATGTAAGAGATTGAAGAAGGTAGAGAGACAGCAGAGACAGGAGGTTTGGAGAGGGAGATAACTTAGGAAAAGGAGGTGAAAAATAGAATCGGGAATAATTGGGAGGGGAAAGGAAGAGAAAAGAAGCAAGACGGAGGACGAAGATTCCCTCCCTCTCTTCTTTGACTAATCAGGTCAGCTATTTTTTTATGCAAAGTGACCAAAATCCGTAAAACTGTTTGCTTGTTTATGTCCAAATGCTCGGCCTTTTTATGCAAATATTCCTCTGCATGTGGTAGTTTCTCTCCCAAACTGAGTGAACATGTCAGTGTAAATGTGTGGAAAATGCCACTCACACTCATCCATATAACACGTTTACCTTAATGAATATGCACTACAGGCTTGTGTGTGCAAAATACTGGGCGGGCAAGGTGCAAGTAGTTTATATTGTAATGCAGTGTTATTTACAGAGAAAGAAAATAACTGCTTTGATGATGTTTGCATCTATATTCAGCACGTTTGACGGGCAAACTATACGGCGCATATGGCTGTGGTCATTGTGGCACTTTTTCAATGCATTCAATTAAATGTCCAAAGTAACACAATGTATCCAGTGAGAGAAAAGTGTTTGCATTTGATTTCAATTGCTGCTATCTGTCTTTTACCCACGGCAATTTGTCTGTCTTCCACTAGCACCTCCAATTCTATGGCAATATATTATATTTTACACTGAAAAGAGTTCATACATACTGCTGGTTTTGCCACATTTGCACCTGCAGTCATTTCATGCAAGTTGATACCCCTCACA
>CAESWR010000871.1:722196-736276 GCA_903171835.1 Mullus surmuletus
CACACATATGAATCCCTTGGAAATGTGGAAATGTTATATTTCACGGTTGGAAAAAACGTGGGAGAAGCCAAATGGTCCCCTATCACCCTCTGTTGCCTCTGTTTCACCATGAAATTTTGTTTCCAATGATCTGCCCGTGACTGTTTGCAGTAATTACTTTGGTGTAATTATAGGATTTCTCAGCCGCAATGATTTTCCCTTGAATTAATTGACTTAAAGTGAAAAACACATTCAAATTTAGCTAGAATAACTTGCCCCACAGCAGTATTTCCAGGAGAATCTGACCAGGAGGGTCAAACGGTGGTGCGATGGAGCCCGTGCAGGGTGAGAGCAAAGGAGTGGCTCAGTGATGCGAGCAGAACAGAGAAGGGAAAGCTACTGAAACAGAGCGACACCGACACCTTCAGGTATCATCACTTGAATTTGATAACGGCCTGTTGTCAGGATAACTACTTTGGTCCAGATTTAGCCTCACAGAGATGATGGAGGTCCTCCCTTGTAAGTGAGAATAGAGAGCACAGATTTAAGATGTAAGAGATTGAAGAAGGTAGAGAGACAGCAGAGACAGGAGGTTTGGAGAGGGAGATAACTTAGGAAAAGGAGGTGAAAAATAGAATCGGGAATAATTGGGAGGGGAAAGGAAGAGAAAAGACGGAGGACGAAGATTCCCTCCCTCTCTTCTTTGACTAATCAGGTCAGCTATTTTTTTATGCAAAGTGACCAAAATCCATAAAACTGTTTGCTTGTTTATGTCCAAATGCTCGGCCCTTTTATGCAAATATTCCTCTGCATGTGGTAGTTTCTCTCCCAAACTGAGTGAACATGTCAGTGTAAATGTGTGGAAAGTGCCACTCACACTCATCCATATAACACGTTTACCTTAATGAATATGCACTACAGGCTTGTGTGTGCAAAATACTGGGAGGGCAAGGTGCAAGTAGTTTATATTGTAATGCAGTGTTATTTACAAAGAAAGAAAATAACTGCTTTGATGATGTTTGCGTCTATATTCAGCACGTTTGACGGGCAAAACTATACGGCGCATATGGCTGTGGTCATTGTGGCACTTTTTCAATGCATTCAATTAAATGTCCAAAGTAACACAATGTATCAAGTGAAAGAAAAGTGTTTGCATTTGATTTCAATTGCTGTTATCTGTCTTTTACCCACGGCAATTTGTCTGTCTTCCACTAGCATCTCCAATTCTATGGCAATATATTATATTTTACACTGAAAAGAGTTCATACATACTGCTGGTTTTGCCACATTTGCACCTGCAGTCATTTCATGCAAGTTGATACCCCTCACAAAATGCAGAGCCCCCCAAACCAGTCAAAGTTTCTGTTGATTCCCAGCTGAGAACACTGTTATGCAGTGATGCCGTCACTTCACTCCATTTTTAATTAGCAATTTCCAGGGTTATGCGGTTGTTGTACATTTCCCATATACAACTTTTAACCTTTAGTTATCACCATTCCTGTTTTTGCTTCCATTTGAAACGGAATAACCCGGCCTTAGGTAATAAACGGCAACAGACACAGTGAAGTGTCCACACCTAATGGAAAGGCACTTAACCAAGGGCAAATTGCGGTGTTCACGGATGTCTGCTTGAACCTCTGCATGCCGGCAGGATGTGAAATGACCTTTCACTCCTGAGTAAATTCCATATCTATGGATGGCTGCAACATCAAGATTCTTTCACAGGTATAAGCAATTATTAACTAGGAAGGGGTGAGGAGCCATACGAGGCACACATCCTGTCCAGAAAGTCCCTCTGTTTTGACATTTTGTAAATGAGACCATTAGTTCTTCTAACCATCTTATTGCTTTTATACTGAACCGCAAGAAGAAGAAAAAAACGTAATATCAGCCATGGCACACACTTATATCTCGTTTTTCACTCTTATTGGCCTGTTGATGTGTTAAAATACATCACTTACAATCAGGAATAAATGTTTTTGACGCTGTCTTCAGTTTGGCCCAAACAAATTAAGAGAGCAGGTTTGTGAGAAATGTGATGAAGCCCAGCATCAGTTCGATCTATATCAGATCTGACAAGAATCTCATCATCACACACATGGTATGAGCTCCCTCCTTTAAATTATTTACAAAGAGCAATATCAGTGATTTTGAAAGGCTGACCAGTTCAGGACAATGAGAAGAGGCTCCCTGAGGAAGAGTGATCATTAATTAAGCTTGATTGAACAGTGTTGAAGGATTTAGAAACATCATTGATGTGGGTATCGTTCAAATGTTACGAGCAGACTTTCCTGGATGATTTTGGACTTGCCTGCTTCAACTTGCTCATGGAGAACCGTGTTAGTCACACAGTAAGTCCACATTTTGTAGAAAACATTTTGACTCATGTGTGTTCCTGCTGTAGTCTGGCATCACTTGATAATTATAATGCTCTATAGATAGATTAAATATTATAAGTACTGTATTGGAATTAAGGATATAGGGTTACATAAGTATACTGTTTTTAAGCACTAATACGGCTTTCACAGATTAAAATTTTGTAGGACTGATTGGTTTTCTTGGCAGAACGTGAAGCAAAATCGCACAATCTGGTTAGTTTTGCGGTACCTTTGCCCCTGTCTCCCTCCTCCCTCTGCAGGCGACTGTGGAGAAGCTGCAGGGAAAAGTCCCGGGACACTGAGCTCAAGCCTTCCTCCTGCAGCAGGGACAGGGCTTCCAGCGGCAACTCCAGCAGATTCCGGTCGGCCAGCAACACCACAAACTCGCCCACTTCCATTGGGAGTTTTTCTGTTCGCATGCAAAAAAATGTCACAATTTGCATATTTCATCCTCTAAAAGAAAAAAACATGGCCGTTGCTGAAAAAGATGTGTCTTGGTTCGTGTGATTCATTTGTCCACACAGTGCCAACAAACCTGAGGTCAGCTTGTCGTCCTTATCTTTGGCTTTGTTCATCTCGGAGAGCAATGCATCCTGGGACCTGAAGCAAGTTCGGGGGAGAGAGATGAGTAAAGCTAACGCAATCTCACACTGGAGCGGGACACGTGGCAGTGCAAGACGAAAGGACAGAGCGATATGTGGCACTTTCTCTCTCTGTGCTAGGTCGCTGTACCCGTGAGGGCGAGGACGGCTGAGATTGCTTGAATGAGAAGTATCATATACCATTCCGACACATTCCTTTTACTTTTATACTTTAGGCAGTTTTACAACCAGAACTTTTACACTTTACTTGAATAAAAAGCTCGAGTTGATACTTCAACTTCTACAGTCTTTTTAAACTCTAGTATCTGTACTTCTACCTGAGTAATGAATACTTTTGACACATCTGCCTCATATTGAGACACATCAAAATTAAGGACAATTTCAAGAATAATCCTAAATTACCACAAGATTGTTGACAGTGCCCAGTATACCATTCCAAACCTATTGGTTTGTACATGATCCACCACACCAGCACACGGCACAAATCCCTTCACACTCCAGCAAGGAAATAGCAGAGGTATGTGGCTTAATACCATACATTATATATACAACATTATAGTTATTATGGCCTTAAGAAACATGCGTTTTTGCAGAGGTGGGATAGTGCACTACAGGACCCTGTGGTGTGGCCTAAGCTTTTGTCCTTAATGGAATTTGTGTCCCCTTACATTACTTTTACCTTTATACTTTTAAGTAGTTTTGAAACCAGCACTTTTAGGCTTTTACTTGAGTAAAAAGCTCGAATTGATACTTTAAACTATTAAACCCTAGTATATGTACTTCTACCTGATTAATGAATATAATACTTTTCACAACTCTGCTCGGGCCCTAACTATAAGGCATGGTAGTAATAGTGAAAGTGATTGATAGCAAAGGGGGCGGGCTCATGGGAACGATACCTGGAGCAGGTGAATTCAAACTGTGAGACGAGGGGATTCATGTAGTCCTCCATATCTCGCACAATCTTTCCGAAGCGTTGCGTTAACTTATTTTGTGCGGCGGTTGTCTGTATTAGGGCACAAAAGAGTGGAGAAAAAAAGAAAAAGAGTGTTTCAAGTCACGATGTTGTGATGGATTATTTATGATTAGAGGCCGTGATTATCTCCACGCACACACTCCCGTTCCGGCTCCACAATGCCGGAACGTGATGTGAGCCATCCCACATCGCCTCTGAAAGTCGGCAGAGACTGGAGATGTCGATAATTGCAAGTTTATTTATGAGTCTTGCAGTGGATAATGTTAACGGTAGTGAAAGAGGAGCAGGGTTCCCGATAAGATGAACCACCTGGCGGTCCTCGGGGGCGTCCAACGTGCCCTCGGTGCTGTGCCAGCAGGCTTCCTTGAGGAGTATGTGTCCAGTCTCCTGGCGAAAGGCCCGAGCCTGCTCCTGGAGCACCAGCAGAGCCTGCGGGCAGACCGAGACCTTGGCCACCCTGGAGCACGTCGGGGTACCTGCGAGGGCCGAATCGACACACAATCAGGCTTGCATACTCGCCGGCACATACTGGCCTTGTAATTGGTCCCTGTGAGCACCCCCCTGCCCCCCCACAACCCCCCCACCGCCGCCCCCACGTGCACGCACACACATCCTCCTCATGCTGATCTTTTTGTGAGATCTCGCTCTCTCTTCATCTGTCACATGTTTTTTTCTTTTCCTTTTCTGTCTCATAAATCTGCCCTTATTTTCCACCATTGATGCCAGAAGCCCCCTCCCCCCCACCACCTCTCTATCCCCTTTCCCCAACACCCTCCTGCTTCTCCCAACAACTTCGAATGTCAGACTAGTTCCATAAAAGGTCATGTGATTCGGTTATACAGTATGCTAATACCCTGTGATGAGTTATGAAAAGCGACGTTTCATGCCATGCCGGTAGCCGAGTGGTCAGAGGGAAGCGCCGGTGATTTGTTCTACACTTCCTTTTTTCTTGTCTTCATTAAATTTGAACTTTTCATGTGCCTTGCAGATAAATGTTACACAAGAATACCAAATTCGGCTGGTGCCATTTACATGCTGACAACAATGCCGCTTCACGTGTGTGAACAAGCTGGAACAAATTACGGGCAGCACAAAAAAAACATTAACACAAATGTGTCTGAAATGGCTCACGCATGTGTTATTATAATATGAACATTATTTTAAATTAGTGCATAAGCCCCAAACCTGAGTGTTGTGATGATTTTCCTTTATGATTTTCAGAGGTTTTGGATAGTTCATACAATGCTCCATAAAGCTCTGACCTAAAAAAAAAACACACAGAAAAAACACATACTCAGACACAGAAAAACACAGAAATAGATCAATCTCTGTCCATCAGTAAAGATGCAGCTGTTTTTCAAAAACCCTCACTCTAGTGGCAACTCTTGCAAACAACAAGCCCTGCCGCTACATACACACGAGGGTGTCAGAGAAAGACTTGATTTGCTATTTGCCTGAGAGAAGGAAGAGATTTACTGCAATTACCCGTCATCTGAATGCTGAAGCAAGAGGATCTTCAGGTTGGGCGGAAGATCTGCAAGGATGCTGAGGTGGTTTGGATTGACGGTCAGGTGGCCGAAGGTCTGCAGATGGGAGAGTCAAGACAACAGTATTTCTTTAAATGTCTGAAAGAAATAATCCCACATTTAAAAGAGAAGATGTAATATGATGCATTGTTTCATTGTTTTGATATACACACAGCCTTCGCATTTAACTACAATATATCCAACTGCGCAGCTTCTCTTGGAAATCAATATAGGCATGGGATCCAAACCCAAGGACAATAACTCTACAGCTTTCACTGCTTTTGCCGTTTTCCCGCATTGTGCTATTTAACTGTAATATTCCTTTATCCACCACTGATATGTTTGTCTGTATTTTTTTCATTGTATGTTGAGATGTACATTACAATGACAATAAAAGGCTGTTCTATTCTATTTTCTTCTATTCTATATACAGAAGGATAAACCATTGAATGCACCACATATATATGTCAGACAACATTTCTGAATGGAGAAAAATAGTACATAGTATCATGCGACACAAAGCCACAAAATAAGGACTCCGACCTGCATTGTATTTCATGGCCACTCAATCAATGCACGTCTGGTTACATTGTCTGGTATTTGTATAGTAGAAATACCCTGAAAAGTCCCTACTGAAAATGGTTCTGTGAGTTCAAAACTTTCAAACAAAGTGTGCTTTCAGCTCTTCCTCTCTGGAATCCTACAGTAAATTCAGAGCAAGAGGCTGCAGCAGCCCAACCATTGTGCCCCCCCCCATCAAGGGAATTTACCAAGCTCGCAGTGACAGCATCCATTAATCACGAGTGTCGGGGCGTGCTGCTGGTGATCAGGTACCTTGAGGGAGTCCTCCACTTTCTTCAGCATGCTGTTGGGCCTCTCCTCCTCAGAGAGGAGCAGGGTCCTGTGGAGGCTGAGCAGAGCCAAGACCTGGGACATGCTGGCGTCAGGGCAGGCAGAACTTAGCACCTCGGCCACCACGGCAACAGTGCAGCAGCTCTGGGGATAAAACAGAAGATGGATGAAGGAACTGCAGGTAACGGTAGAAATTACAGAATGTTATGAGGCCCTGGAGATCACCATTAGGAAAGACGAGCGCATGGGAGCGGAACTTTCTACACTGCATCATTTATACTCTGATCCACATGATGCCTTTACCTGAAACAGGGCCAGATATTGACCCACCACTACGGGCTCCCCCACGCCGTGACACTCCAACATGTTTAGAGAGGCATCAGCCAGGATGGAGGCGGGCAGACGGTGGTTGAGGCACAGGCTGACGGCCTCAGCCAGGACCTTCTTGGCTTCCATCAGCAGCTGCTGAGCCTTGCGCCTATTCCTCTGCATCACAAAGGGAAGTCACAGTCAAACATGCAGGCCAATCAGGGAGGAACGTCACATGATCAGTCCAAAAAAAGAAAGAGCAGATGTGAAGTAAATAGCATTATTGATATTGCAAACCTTTTCCATTTTTTTCATCATAAGGGAAAAATTAGGGTTGCAAAATTCCCGGAACTTTGCATGCAAACACTAAAACTAACAACATTTATAAATGACACTAATCTGTTTTTAGAATTGTACAGCTTCAATGGTTTCTTTCACAGAACAACCCCCCCCCCCCCCCCAAATCAAAAAATCCCATTCAAAAATGTCAAAATATTTAGTTTAGCTTCTGTTCAGGCCATGTTTTGTACTCGTTAAGGACCTCGACTTCATTGCCTTCAATGGCTGCTGTCTAGTAATGACTAGTCATCACGGCAACAAAACCCTGAAAATGTCCAATATTCCCGAGCTAAAATTCCCATGAACATTTTTTCTTCACAGCAGCACATTTTAATTACATTGTCAAAACATCTGAGACAGCCTCAGAAATGAAACAACCTCAATAATTATCTACCTCAGGGGCGGCATGGTTAATTAGGTAAAGTGGCTGTCTTGTCCGGAGGGTTACCAGCCCCTAACTGCTCCCCATGAGCAGGTTAGCGCGTTGCATGGCTGCTTCCGCCATCAGTGTGTGAATGTGTGTGAATGGGTGAATGAGATGCACTGTGTTAAGCCTTTGGGTACAGTTTCAGGAATATAAAGCGCTATATAAATACAGACCACTTAGCATTTAGCATGTGATTGGTCATATATTATGAAGCCTTGAGGGCAGCATTGTCAGCGTGGCAGGAACAACTGGGAGCATAAACATGTTGGAAAAATTAGTCTTCTCATAGACTTCTATGCAACAGGAAGTCATGAATGGAAGTTTGAGGCCGCATCCACTTTACTCCAAATAGGAGCACACTGCATGTTGAATAGAATTATTGTTACAGTTACCAAGTGCTTGCTCTCATTACTTTTGTGTAGTCTGAACCCGCTCTGTGTTAAAGTGAGAGATACAGAAACATATGAAATGGCCTTGCATTAATAACATTGATTTGACTCTAAGCTCCAGAAACTTCCTACAACATTGTTTCGTCACAGTTTCAATATCCTCAGCTGGGGTCTTTACTCTTCATTTGTTTTTCTAAGCTTTCCGCTTTTTTTTCCTTTAATTTTGATGAAAAGTGAAAGGGCGTTTTATCCTCGGATTGATGCGCTACTTAAACAGACACGAACAAGTTGTCTGACTTTTCCCCGGTTATAAAGACTTCTCACACAGGATGACGGGTGGAGCTGTGTTTTGACATCTACATGATGGCTCCCACGCCACAGCACAATAAAAAATACAAATAAAAGCAAAGCAAGCAATATGTTTCATCTATAGTTTATGTTGCTGTACAAATGAAGCCTTAATAAATCTGCAAAGGAATTTTAAAATGACCCAAATGGCATCTGGATCTTTGCAATAATACATTTGTGATCTTGGTGCAGAACTCAATCTTACTTAATATTCCTAAATGTTGCTGCATAAATAAAACACGGCTCCCGTTCGGTTGGTTTCTCTGCACTGACTTTCCATATGAGATACATGAAGAATATGTATAACATGGAGATTCTGCTCTGGGGGATTTGGGATGAAAACCAGTAAGGTTTCAGATTAAAGGCGAGTCGTGAGCGATGGGGTCACTTGTTAGGAGGTATGTACCTGCGGGTCGGCACTTTTGGCCAAGGCCGTCCTCTGCTCTTTCCTCCCTGCGCTCTCCTCCTCCGTGCAGGCGGCGGCTTTGGGGTCAGCGCAGGCCTCCTTCTGCACAAAGTTGTTTCGAGATCACAGAGCGGTGATTAGTATTTAATCCCCTCATGATCGCAAACCATGAAAGACCAAAGCTCCCCTGTCTTGAATTATGTAAGCAGACATCCATCCCTCTAATCATTGTACAGTGAGCTTCTAACCATGTGAGATACTTTGTGTGTCTACATCCGGATTAAGTGAAGGAGCTTCCTTGACTGCTTTTTACTGATTTCTTTGATTTCCACTCTTCCTTTAGATCATTTTTAAAAAATGATTATTTTATTAAATCAAGCTATTCATTTATTTATTTCTCTGCTCTTATCTAATCATTATCCGATACCTTTTAATCCTTTGTTTAACTCTCCCTGGGGACCTTTTTTGCCCATTTACAAGGTCAAAATCCCAAAGGAAAATGTCATATTTGATATGTATCTTTCAGGCTGAAGCTGATTAACAAGACTGCCTAATTTAAAGTTGGAAAAAATATTAAGAAATTATATTTTTACAGCAGTCTTTTGGAAGGCGACGCTTTTTTTGCCCCCAGGAACTAATGAGAGAGTTTGTGATACAAATCTGCGATAAAAATCTGTCTCTGCAGTAAAATGAGTAAAATTCCTCTTTGAATTGTATTTTGCAAATAATGTGGCATCCCGTCAACAAACTGGCATTTAAAGGGTTAAAATCCTCCCAAATAGTTATATATCAGGGGACGTTTTTTTCCTTTGGGATGATTGAGAAAGTTTTTTCAAGGAACTCATAAGGGTTAAAATTCTTATCTCTCTGTTTTTAGATTATTCTTACCTACTTGAGTGCATTTTACTTATTTGTTTGTCTTATACCTTTTTACCTTTTCTTACTGTTTCCTCAACTCAGGTCTCGGTGCCAAGTCTCTTTCAGCCATGCCTCTCAAATGTAAAAAACAAAAAAACCCCAAAACAATCCATAGCTTGTGTGCTATGTGTGTGTGTGTGTCTTTGTGTGTGAGCTGCATAATTGATAAAAAGTGCCATACAAATAAAGTTGATTTGATTGGATGTGTCTTGTTTTGTTTAGTTTTTTTCAGCTTTAAAACAGGTTTACCAAGATTTCCAAGGCTGACCCCTTCATTAAATTCTATACATTCCTGAGTGTCACCCTGGATATCTTATGGTTTTCCCTCTGGAGAACCTCCGTGTCTTCATATTCAAACGCCAGCAATAAAGCACGGAGTGTTATTGTCAAATGATACTTTCCACCTGTACGTCTCTTTCCCAGAGAGAAGACAGATAAATGGGGTCCTCCTGCATGGCCAGCAGTCTCAGGCTCTTCCCCATCAGAGTCAGGCAGCGAGCTCGGATCTCCACGTTGTCAAGGCAGTGAGAGCTGACGGCGGACAACTGGTTGAGAGCCACCTGCCCCAGGGTGCTGCTGGTGCTCAGCCACTCCTGCAAAGCACACGGGAAAGACGGGAAGATCACATGAGAGCGCGGATCACAACTGAGTGCTGCTTTTGCTGAAGCTGTTACTATCAGTTAGAGGAGTTTTGTAGACTGCCATCAAGACAGGAAGTGAGACCGATGGAGAGAAATAATATATAAAAGTATGTGCATTTGTGGTATTCGTGCAGGCTGACAGAAGGATTTTTTTTTTTACTGGCAGCCTGAAAATCCCCTCTTGCTTTCCTAATCTTAACCATTAATATTAAATGAGCAATTTCCCATGCGAGGCGGCAGCTCATGCAAATGTTCATACATCCTATTTGGCTTTTAAGACATGTGTTGACTGACAATCAGCCGCCTCCAAACTGTGTGTGTGAGAAGTGCCAATCGAACCGCTTTTTTGCGTTGCTGTTTTAAACGACAGATGAACTCCGCCAAATTAACTTGGCTAAAGTTTTACTAATGTGATAAAATGTGGAGGTCCATCATGTGTACACCCATGAGGCGGTGTTCAATTTACAGGCGGAGATGATGACTTGGCTGCACAGGCTTAGCCACAGAAGTAATTAAAGACAAGTGTTTAAATAACATAAAGCTCAAATGCCAGTTTGTGTTAACGTGTTATATTGCATAGCAGTGCCCTTTTTTAAAATTCTAACTGATATCAAGCGAAAGACGGAACCTAATTTGTCTCGAGAGATTCTAGATTTTTCTTTTCTTTCTTGGAAAAACCTGAAACATACCTTAGTAAATATTAGATTTTTGGTAACACTGACTTGCACAGTGTACTGACTTATTAAAAATCCGTTCCCTTGTCAGGAGGTTTTGGTTCGCTGTAGTCTTTTTGTGATGTTTGTCGGATATATAAAACTGATGAAATAAAAGCAGGTCTCTCCTTTAAAGTACACTTTTAGAACTGATAGAAAATAAAATGGGTTTGCTGTGACTGCTGGACCAGTGTAAGAATGGCTGCAGATCTGGACCTTCTTTTTGTTAAAGTGCCTTAAGTTAATTTGTTATGAATTTGTGCAATATAATCAAAGTTGTGGAGATTAACTTGAAATATCTTTAAATATTGATAGGATGGTGTATTTCTGACTGAAGGAGTTTACTGGTTGTTTGTAAATGAGTTGGTTTCTACAGACATTGTAGCTACATAAAGACACCATAGTTACATCTATCGTAATAAAAACTATCTAATCATTGACGTGTGTCTAACCTGCTCTATGGAGTTGGGCTCGGGTGTGCAACATGCAAACTCCTCCAGCGCGATCTCGGCGGGGGTCTTCCACTCCCGGGCCAGAGCCTGGCACTTCTCCTCGTCCCGCTGCTCCTTCAGCAGTGCCAGACAGAAATCAGCCAGGGCCATTCGGAGCTGCAACAGTGTCTGTGTCGCAAGCAGGCGCATTCCACGACTCTGGGAAAGGCAGAAAAAATATCAACTACAGCAATGCCACAAAATGAAACTCTCACATAGGGAGAACGTTTCTTTAACTTGCTATATGATAAAACATAAGACAATTGGAACGGTGATTGGATCACATAAGAGTGCGCAAGTGTGTTGAGATGATCAGTCTGTTGACAAACACCAGCTTAAGCAAAATGTGTAGTTCCTTTAAATCGGTGTCTCCAAAACAAAGACTTGTGCTGATTTTAGACGCCCATCCTCAGTTCCTCGGTGTAGTTTTGTTCACAACCAGCCAGTTGAGCTGCTGACCAACTACAAATATCTAGGCACTATAATTGATAGCGGGTTGAAATTGTGTGTACACTGTGAAATGCTTTGCAAAACAGGCCAACAATGCCTCTTTTGTCTGAGGACGCTCGCCATATTCCAGGTAGGGAGCCTGATGAAAATGTTTTACAGTGCCTTCATTGAAACTGTCATTTCTTTTTGTTCATTTGTTGGTATGATAACCTCGCCAACAAGGACAACAACTCCGTAGGGAGAATCGTACATGTAGCTTTTTAAGTATCTGTGTGGAAATGTTGTAGTTTTGATGATATCTTTAACATTCAGGTGATTAAGAAAGCAAACTTCCTGTTCCCCCAGCTACTAAAAACATACAAGTTCTCCTTTGTGCCACTCTCCATCCGGACTAGAAACGCGCAGAGGGGAGGAGGTCATTGTGATCCTACTATTTCTCCGCTTGCTTTTAAGTTGCTGTTAATTGATCTATTTCTTCTTTTATCTATTAAGCGTATAAACTTTCCAGAGGGCTGTTTTTTCCCTCTATGTGCTCTGTGGACTGCACACCTTTGTACCCGATACAATATGCAGCTCACATTCTGTATATTTGCACGTCTCTTTTTAACTGTGATTGTTAAATGTTGGTCTGCTGCAAACCAAATTGCCCTCCAAGGCACAATTAATAAAGTGAAGTGAAGTGTGATCCACAGTCTGTTGGTTCAACGCTTCTCCAGGCTGCAGCACCATCTGCTGCCTGCACGCTGCCACTGCCCCGCCCGCTCAACACGCAGATTTAATCGAAAATCCAATTCTATATAGATCTGCAGCAGGTGTGAGGGCTGTTCATCCAATCTTTCTCTCTTGATTCCATCAGCATGGAAATGGCGGGTGGAGGATGAGCGTTATGGCAAGCCGCCTCTCGCCCTCGCATAACCTGGTGGAGCTCATGCAGTGTAAACATTGTTACACTAGAAACAGCACCGCGCCTGCATACAAATACTCGGCTAGTTTTTTGGTGATATTACTTGTGAAAAACACAAAAACTACATCTGTAACGCCCTGTTGAGAAGTACATCAGGATGTCTTGTCATATGTTACAATGAATATTAGTAAAATCAATGTTTGAAAAGATGAACAGGAAGATCATTTTACCTCCTCTGGTGGTGGAAGCAGACTCTGCAAATTCAACACCACATGTTCTTGGGCCATGATTGCAGATTTCATGTAGGAGATTCCTTGAAGCAGGAAACGCTGCTTCTCCTGAGCGCCAGCGGCGGCGCTGGCTAAGATTCTGCAGTGCACACAAAACACAAAGATGTTTGCACAGGCTTGAGCCAAAAAGCCACAATGAGCAAAATCGTGGAGGTGGGATTAATCATTTTGAAATTCATCAACGGGAAAATAACATGACAGCAATTTTGTATTTGCAAATATTCAATAAAGCGGTTACAGCATAACGACACGCTGAAGGTTACTGCCGTTCATTATTGAGCTGCACAGCAGGAAGTGTTCATTAATAATAACTTGTATTTGCACTAAATTGATAAGAGCGTATTTGAAAGTGTGTGGGATGTTTTTATATTGTATGCTTAATTGTGTTACTGCACTCATAATCACGCGGGTCAGTTTGTGACTGACCTCAGACCCTGGGTGCACTCGGCGTAGCTCTTGGCGGCGTGTTCTCTGTAGCTGAGTTTGGTGAAGCCGCTGGCACACCGGCTGAGGGCCTCACACGCGGCTTTCAGCTTCTCCACATTACGGGAGGAGAGTTTCTTTCCAGTTTCACTGCCACCGACGGAGCGTATGGTCTCCATAGCGCCCCTGGCACACAGATATGTACATAATATCACAAACACATTGCCATGAATAAAGGGCAGATTGCAGATGTATCTACTTTACATGTAGCTGATTGGATTTATAGACTTTAACAACAATGGAAAATCAGTTGATGTAATCCTGTACTAAATATATATCATCAGTTTGTTTAAGTTACACCCCATCTTATTAATTTGGATCTTTTTTGTCAATAACAGTTTTCTTGTATATGAATTTTCGATTTTTTTAACCACCTCTCATCAGTACGAAAGAGGATTAGGGCCGCAAGAAGACAAAAAAATAATTACAAGAAGGAGATCTTTTTAATTTCCACTTCGAGATTACAGAATGTCGAAATGTTGTGAATAAAATCGAAATTTCAAGATAAAAAAAAAATGAAATTTTGAGATATTTCCGTCATTCGACATTTTGTAATCTCGACATTGTGTCCAATCATCTCCGGCGCCATGTCCAATATTTGAATGAAATGAGGAGACTCGGGAGTATTCATTTTGAAAAAAAAGGTGTTTCTATTCCAG
>CAESWR010000872.1:80032-93791 GCA_903171835.1 Mullus surmuletus
ACAGATCCACAAAAAGGGGAGCGCAAAGTTACGTGCGTGGCTGCTTTGATCGCCATATCACCATTGATTACAGTCACCATGGAGACAGGAACAATCCATGTATGTAATTGGCTTATTCTGAACGTTTCAGTAACCTGAGTATGTACCTTAACCCGAATACTGACTGAATGTAAACGTTGTCAGTGACCGTATATGGTTGTTTGGGGGCCAAACAGAATTAAACGCATTTATGATGTGAAAAAGTCAGATAATTGGACGGCAACACTGCTTTCATGGAGTCTAATCCAGCACAAACCACTGAAACTACCAATGAGTTCTACATTAGTGGAGGTTCCAGATGATTCCACCAAGACGTCTCTGCCAGTTCTGTAACTCCAATTACAAAGCAACGTGATACCTGTAACATTGAGGGACACAAAGTACACAAGTTTTGTCGTTTTGAGAATTTCCTAATGAGTGGGACTTTGGCGGTGTGTCATCGCCGTGTCACAGGCCTCCACACCTAAGCGCGTCTTTAGGCTTTGAACGTCTTGAGTTAAAAATTTGCTTATTATTATGACGCTGACATGCTATTGCAGACATCCTATAACACGTAGCTTTCTCTCATTATAGCTCGGCCGTGTGAGGGCAGCGAGAAGCCCGCGGCCTGGTGGGAAAAAAGTGAGACCATTTGGAGACTGACCAGTTTGAGGACCTGTCCGTTTCAAATTTCAAGATTAAAAAAAAACAAAAAACAGTAGACAGCCGAGACCTCCTGCTTCCGTATCTCAGGAGGGTCAATTACCATTTCGCTTTTGCTTGATCTTGTTTGTTTAGCTTGACACAGTGAAGAAAGACCTGACATTGACCAGAATCCGCTGCATTAATGTGTTTCATGTTCTGCATTCATCATTGTCACAGAGCCGGAGACGACAGCCAGTGTCACGGGAGGCAGAGGGGGGTGTGTGTGTGTGTGTGTGTATGTGTGTGTGGTGGAGACGGCCGCCACTAGAAACTTGACTGAAATCATGTTTGATAATGTGTCTTTTTTTCCAGCCCCAAAAAATTCAAATACGTATTTAGTATTAAAAGCAATAAATGCTCTTTAAAGCGAAATATAAGCTCTACTTTTATTTCCAGTGATCAAACAATTATTTGAAATCTCTACTCATCAGATCTTTACTTATGTACGTCATTGAAAACCCTCTGAAATACCTTGTTTGCAATCCAGCCATTTCCCTCTGTGACTGGGTGACGTCCCGCCCCCTTGAAGCCTCTCCCTGTGATGTAAAAGATGACGCTTGAGAGAGAGAAAAAGAGAAATAGAGAGCATAAACCTTGTTCTTATTCTCTCTCTCTTTTTCTTCTTTGCCTAACCTACTGGAAGATCCCACCCAACACGTCCGGACCCCATCAAGCTACCAACCAGCCTGCACACGAAGACTGGCGGTAGACCAAGATATCATCCGGCCAGTATAGTCCCGATACAACTTTTTCACTTCAGATCCGATATCAGCAGGAATCACATATACATTTATTACCTATTTTGTAGTATGGAATGTTAGAAAAGGCTTGATCAAGTGATATTACTCAAACAGAGAACAATAGTCAGCAACAGTAGTTATGAGAAAACGGACCTATTTAACCAATGGCTTGCATACATTTGAACCTTAAACGTCCACATAGAAGTGCTGGAGCGGAGTCAGAAATGGACTGCTTGTATCGGAGATTTTAGGTGCAGGCGGATATAATCCAATATGCAGTTTTTATCTGATATCGGACCAATATCGGGACATCCCTAAATATAGAGTTATATTTTATCATCCAAATAGAGCAAAAACAAATCAGCAGGAAATATCGTCCAAACTGATTTCTTAACATCGGCATAGAAATACCCACGTCGGTCCATGTAGATACTACAACCACAACTCTTACAATATTATTCAAAACAATCAGTTGTTAAAACTACAAATGATGTAATACAACTTTGTTTTTCCCTTCTAAAAACGAGATTGATGGTCAAACAGGCTGTCTTAGCTTCAGTCCACACCTGCGCTACCAGGCAGGTTCAAAGCAGACTCTGGGCGTTTCATCTCAGCTATGATGAAGAGATCTTATGAATATACTTCTTCAGTATTTGCTGAATGCTGAAACGTGTTTAATTTAGAAACTGTGTTGACAGAAACTCCCACACGAGCACCCACAGCAAACCCACGCCTCAATTAGCAGTGCAGGAAAGTTCAGCTGCACAGATGTGTCAGCAGCTCTGTCTGTGTTTACAGCTTTTCTATATACTTTATATCTATCTGATATCAACTATTCAGGAACAACCCAAAAGGTGTTTCTTTGACTCTGTATCAATTCTCTTCGCATTTTTGGGGGGGAAAAGTACTCTGATATACCTTTTTATAGCTCGTCAGATGTGCTGTGTCATTTTTTGTAACGTTGGCAGGTCAAGCAGTGACGGCCGTCCACACGCCATGAGAAGTCCAGTCAGCGGCGTAGGGAATGGGCTGTTCCAGGCAACATCTGGACCTTTGTTGAAGATCCTGCGCGTAGGATTCAGGGCGTCATGGTTACTGCGGTAAAAAAGGATCACCAGCACCGGGCTGCTATTAATGGTGAGAAATCTAAAACCGCTCGGCAGCAGAGGAACAACAACTGCTGCTGTTCATCACGCTCCTGCAAAGCATCATGTGATTATTCTTACTCCAGATGTGATTGACTCAAATCCTGACGTATTATTTTCATATTAATTACTTAATTAATTAGTACCTGGCTTTTTTTTTTTTTAAACCGTTCAAACGTCCCTTCCCTAAGAACTGCTGTAAAAATAACATATATTAGTATTTCTTTCCACTTTAAAAGAGTCGATCTGTTTAATTATTATTAGAGCCTCAGATGGTCAATGATTAGCAGCAACATTGAATTTGAGGCATTCAAATTTTTTAGTGACAGATTTTCTCTCTTATTAGTTCCTGGGGACAAAAAGCGTCTCCTTCCAAAAGACTGCTGTATATATATCAATATTTTTTCAGTCTTGTTAATCAGCTTCAGCCCGAAAGATACATATCAAATATCCTTTTTTTTTTTGACCCTCTAAATGGTCAAAAAAATCATCTGGACAAAAATTGTCACCAGGAACTCTTAACACCAGCAGAGAGAAAAAGGGCTGAGGGAGAAAAAACCTGCAGAGTCAGTAGCTAATTCTCCACGGGCTCGTCAATACAAGTGACCCCCGTGTACGTACAAGTGGTGTGAAATTATTTATTAAAGCTGCCTTTGTGCCGCTTACACGCGTGTGTTGTCGCCCTGCCCAGCGCCTCCCGCATCGATTCAGAGTTTGTGCACGTAAAAAAAAAAAAGCACTATGAGTTCATCGGTTTATAGAACGTGGTGGGAAAGTGATCCCGGAGTACAATGCCTTTTAAAAACTCCGGAGCAAAGAATGGCCCGGCGCTCCACAAAGGTGCAGCGAGGAATGCAACGGCAGAACTCGGAGCCACGTCTGGGCTGCACCTCAGACGACTTTATCCTGCAGAGAATGACAGGAAGGGCACGGTTGGCAGACCGCGCTCGGCAGAATCTTTACTGTATGGCGCGCGCCGCAAGGTAGAGCGCTAATAATAGACGCAGCACAAACAAAAAACTCATGACAGGAATAGAAAGATCAAAACAATGCCTATTTAGTGCTCACGCAGGCAGCGGCGTGAATGGCTTTTGTGTGGCGCTTATTATTGCAATCTCAGTGTAGCAACGGTACAGAGCAAATCTCAGTAATTAACCTATGGTAATGACAAAAGCCAATTTATGGCTCTTAAAGATCAAATGTATCTGGGTTAATGTGAGGTCAATCTAATGCATGCGCGGGAATACCAGAGCCGGAATTGAAGGAGCCGGATGGTGAGAGGTGTACCGGGATTATTGCCGGTGTGAATGCCGCTGTCAGAAACATCCAGAATAAATGGGACAGTGACGCGCGAGTTGGTGTCAAGCTCCATTTGATGCAGTAATAGTGAGAGCGAGTGGCACAACAAAAGCTCGTTTCGAAGGCCAAATTAGAGGGCGGGATCACTGGAAACACAGTATGAGGATGCAGTAACTCAGATTCTCCACTCCATTTCCAGATGAAATATGCATCCAATCATCGTGAACCCTCTCTCAGGTGAATGCGACTCTCACTGAGGACTGTTCAGCTCTACTGTACGTCTACTTCTGGTTCCAGCGATTCTCACAGAGTGATACATCCTCTGTCGAGTGAAGTTTTTTAAGTTACCGGTTTATCTTTGTTTTTTTTAAGAAAAATGCCATAAACATTTTTAGACCTCATGAAGTGGTGATAAGACTTTTTAATACTTTTTAAGGGTCTTAGTTTTCCCCAAATTGATTTATCAACTTTTAATACTTTTCAAGACCCCACGGATACCCTGGAATAGTGTGCTGACTTTTTCAGTTATTCTGTATTTTCGGTTGCTCTTTTGACTTAATCAAAGCTGTTTAAAAAAAAAAAGAGAAAAACTAGCTATGAGGTTCATGCAACAAACAGCAGCTCGACAGCAGGTTCTCCAAAACACAACTTACTTTTCCGTTGGCGGCGTGAGCCCGGGCCGGCTTTGAGCGCCGCTCCCAGATGTTGAGCCACCTGGAACGTCGCAACAGACAGGAAGCGGGCATTAGCTATTCCGCCAGACTCCAAACAGAGCCCGCTGACAGATCGCGGCTCCTGGAGAGTTCCGCTGCATTTAAATAGCACCTTTTGATATTAGATCAATACGACGGATTAACAGTCAAGTCACTCATGGGCAGATGCTGCGGGGAGACGGCACGCTTTGACTGTGATACATTATGTGCCAGAACTAAACAAAGAAGTTATTTCAATTCCAATGGTTTTGTTACTTTTTTTCACAAAAGGTCAAGCGCTGTCAAAAATATCAGCATATTGACCTTTTTAAACATTCCAGAAACATTGGGATCATAGATTATGCTTTCTTCCCCTCTTTCTCACCTACAAAGGGTTAAAAACTCATTCACGCCCAAGTCGCAGGGGGGCCGCAACTCTCGCCGCTTGTCATTTGCAGGTCATTGTACAGTTCATTTGAAGTCTAACACGGCGTCGAGTGTCCCGGTGATAAGTGTGAATCGTCAGGAGGACGGAGACGGAGACGCTCTGCCGCGCGACGACTGGATCAGACACTTCGTGGGCGGAGCACTTCACTTCTCACACACCTACACCTAATGCACCATCAACATCTGTCAAACCCCTTAGACGTTTACCAGTTTTTACGCTCTTTTGTTGTTGTGGCAGCAGCAAAATAAGAATTGCACTTGCTCATGATATTCATTTCATCAATTTAACATATTTCCCAATACACATCATCATTCTAACAATAATAAAGGGATTGTAGAACATTACTTTTGTTAGATTCGCCACCTGGGGCCACATAGCTAACACCCACCAACAAACAACAGTTAGTTTGCGGTGAGGTATCGTGTTCTTTGAATATCGCACATTTTTATTCATTATTTTGTGCCACCAACCGAGCAAGAAAAGTTTGTATCACCCCAAATCGGCCGTCCACCGTTTGCTGTTTGTGTGAACTTTACAGCGGTGTCATAAACTTCACCAGAGCAAAGTGAAAGTAAATGTTTTTGGGTCCGGGGGCGGGACATGTTCAAGATGAAAAAAACAAAAAAAAAAACAGAACAGCAGCGGCTTCAGTCACTCAATCCTCCTCCTTAGAAAGACCAAACAGTGCCGCGCTAAGCTCTGACAAGGCAATGCATCCCCTCCAACCATCGCTTAGCGTGTGTCTGGAAAATGTAAAAATATCTCTGGTGTCCTCTCGTGATGTAACCTCGCTGTCACCTTTGTCAAAGCGGAGGGTAAAACAGAACATGGCACCTTATTTATCAGCAATAGCAGTTGGGTTATAAACAATCAGGCTGTAAAAACATCGAGACAGTCCAAAACAATCCAGACACAAAAGATATATCATCATAGAAAACTATGAAGTTGACACAGCAAAGAGGGGGTCATGTGAGGAGATGCTGCTGATGGTACATTCACAAGACTTTGCAAAGAACGCTCAATTCTGTGTCTATTTGATGTCTGCAGCTGACCACGCCCACATCATACAAGTTAACGCTGTTTGTCTACGATCCCTTCAATGTTAGTGTTAAAAGCTAAAGATGATTCACTCCAATTGTGCTGGTCTATCACATCTCGCAATACCATTTTCTACCTCAAGACACTGGTCCGACAACGTCCGACAGCACGAAAATAACAATCAGATCACAAAAACCTTAATCTTGCTGCAGGGGAACGCCACTAGCATGCCTCTATGGTGTCCACATTGTAGTCCAACCAACAACACATCCCTCTTAGAATTGTACCAGCTACAGCTGGCGTCTCATCAGGGCTATGTCCAAAATCACCCCCTACCTAATACCTATATACATAATACCTAACACCATAGGAGTTACACCATTTTGTAGTGGTGTCCGAAACCTGAGAGATCAAATTCAATGCCCTATATATAGGTTTCCCATAAAGCACTGCAAAAAGTAGCATCCATCTAATGGTCACTCGCGAGTGGTGGATACCCCATCATGCGTTACGTCTTCCAGCGGCGCTGCCTAAGAAGAAAAATGAAGGGATAGGGCAGTTCGCATACAGAGGCTGTAAATTTCATAAACATCACACATTTGTCTACAAAGTCAAATGATAACGGGATAAACAGGGGAGCAGCTACACCAGCTGTGGCAGTCTGACACATCGTAATAGTGCGACAGCAGTGACATCATTGACGGCGTGTCAATCTATGACATTTGTAGTGTCCGAAAGCTGTTGTGAATGAGCTTATTATATAGTCCTATAGAGTGAAACCCTATAGGAGTATGGAGGAGTGAGCGAGTGGATGATTTTAGAGACAGCCTTGGTGTGTCACGTCATCATACGCTAGAGTTAAAGCCAAATCTAGGAAGATATTTCAGCTGGTTTTACCAAGCAGGGGAAGAAGCAGTCTTCAACAAGCACGGCAGTACTAGCAGTGGAGAAAATAAGAGTTAGCTTCAATGTCAATTCTGGGCAAATTGACAGAATAAAATTATGAGAAAAATCAAAATGTGATTATTTGTAAGTATTCAACAACTACACAAGATCACTGCTCACTGTAGAGGACAGAATACACTCCAGGCCGCCAAGACGACTCTCCTGCCTCAGACAAAGACAGACATGTTGGTTATCATACACATGTGAGCCCTGAAGGCATGAGGACACACATATCCTGCAGATAAGAGTGTGTGTGTGTGTGTGCTGGGACTCACGTCTCTGAAGTGAGCTGTACATTCTCTCCATTTCACTGCCACAGCATGAAAATAAACAAGCTCCAGCTGCTGTGTTCCAACAATCAATTTTCTGTTATATCGTAGTGACATATAAAGAATTAAATATTAATACGCTATTGTATATTGATTGAAAAAATACCTGCCACCGTAATGGGCCAGTTGATATTTCTGAATCAAACAATGACAAACTCGTTATCAAAGGTCATTTTTTAAACATTTATGGCAGCTGAGTAGCTGTGGAGCAGGAGGCCTCACATGGGCAATAAAAGACGAAGGCATGCAGATGAAGATGATGCCCATTTGCGGTCGTTGAAAATGAAACTCGTGCATGATAAACACGGCCTCCTGAGGTGTATTAACCTTGGAGGACCCGGCACTGTGGAATCCCTGGGTTGTTTGGAAGAGGGGGGAAAAACTCCTCTGAATGGTAACAAGTGTAGACACACACTCACACACTCTGGGTGAAGATTATCATGCAGAAGTGCTCGATGCAAATGACCAAATGAGTCAACAAGGGAAGAGGCTCCTGTGGACACGAGGGCTCAGCGAGACCGGACTGGAAACATCCAGTGAGAGAAATGTTTTTCATTCCTTGATTCTGGAGGCAGAGGGAGCCGCACTGACGCCTCCTTTGTTCGGCTGACTCACGATGGCGGAATGGAAGCGTTGTGTTCTGTGGAAAGACTTCCCCACAAAAACAGAGAGACACTCCGCTTCTGGACGGCAGGAGACGAACAAAGAGAGTCTTCAAAAACACGCCAGAGAGTCACGGCCGAGTGGGGGATCCGGGACTCTGGTGTGAGTGTGAGAAGCCCGAGTGTCCCTCGAGGGGCAGACTCGGGGCTGGAGGGGGGGGGGGGGACTGTCCACTGTTGGGGGGCCGGTAGGTCCACTGAGGTGTCACCTTCACACAATGTGACAAAGCCCTCTGGTGCGACCCTTCTTCACACCCCCTATCCCCTTCCTTCTACGTTCTTAGACAAATGAGTGAAGACCCCGACCCGGGCGCCACCACAGGCAAGGACAGGGAGCGCGCCGACTCCGCCACTCACGGCTTCTCGCTCCATCACTTCACACTTGAATCCCTTTTTTCCCTTTCCCCTCTCTCTCTCTGTGACCCCCCCTCCCCTCCCCGCTCTCCGGCTCCAGGCTCTCTCGCTGCTCATTTTGTGTCCACGGGACTTTTTACCAGGGTCTCGCCCAGACATACGCCACATGTCAGCCTGCCGTCCGCGGCCACGGCGCCCCAGGGCGGACGTGAGTCTGAGGCTCCGACTGCAGAACGGCTGTGACACATTCCCAGCAAACCATCCGCCATCTCTGACTGCGTCTACCCACCTTTATCTCATGTGTGTATCATATCCATAACTGTCTCTCAAAGGCTTTTTTTCCCCCCATTCTTTTTTCCTGCCATTTTAGCATATGAAGGGTAAAGCTAATATTGAGGAATGTAGGAAATAAAAGGAGCGTGTGTGTGTGTGCGTGGGGACTCCTCACGGACTAATCTTGTGCTGAGTACAGCCATGATAATGATGATGGATTAGAAATACAGCGGTGCATTGGGATTACAGTGCGATTAACTGACTGGGGAGGAGGATGAGGAGGCAGACCGGCATCAAGCTAATCAATCAAGTAATCGGGACAAGCCCTTGTCTAGTGGAAACAATTAGACCACTTCGCCAAAATCAATAGCCCTGCATTCTGTTTAGATACCCACCGGTCACTCATTCAATAAAGCCTCGGCGGGCTTTGATAAGACTGCCAGTCGGCCGGGGCCATCCGAGGCTCCGAGTGGGAACACAACACATCAAACGGGCTCCAGGAAGGCCTCATAAAAATTGCAAATCGAAAACAATATAATTTAATGTGGCAAAGGTTATTTTTCCACTTGTTCATTATAAAACATGTGGAATGGAGGGAAGGGGGGGGGCAAAAAAATCTATTTCGCCCCGGAGTGTTTGGGGACAGCAGTGTGCTCCGTCTAAAGGAAAAGAAAATAACGATGAAATCAAAGGGGTTCATAAAGTTGCTCTGAGAAATAGTCCTGGCGGTGGAGGTGTCTCCTGGTTGTAGCGCCCGCTCCCATACATAATTAAAGCTGGAATTTGTATCTGTCTGCACTCTGTGGCCTCCTGATGAATTAATATCTGGGTGGAAGTCCTACACAGCCGTCAGATTAGCTCATTTATTTCTGTCAGCTGCTTGCTCCATCAGCTATTTGTATATCAGAGCGGGTGGGTGGGGTGACGCGGCGGCGGCGCGGCTGCTGCTGTTGAGATTGTTGGACGTGTATTTATTATCATAAATGGCTGTTATGAATTAGGTCTGATTCAAACGTCCGGCCTGTAGTGCCGCAAGTGTAAGTACAGAGTGATGACTTTTTTCCGCCGCTCCCTCCTTCCCTGGGAGAAATGTTATGTTGACATTGCAGCGCTAGTTGTGCAGCTGTTCGGTCCGGTGCGCCGTCACGAGCGGATCAACTTAATCTCTCGCAGCTCTGGCTTTTTTTTGGGAGTCTGACGAACGGTAAACAAACGCACCTGCAGAGGTCGCCGAGGCAAGGTAGGAGGTTGGGAAGGGGTTTTGTCGGTTGGGGGTGGGGCAGGGTGGGGAGGGTCCGGGAAGCTCAGCATTGTCCGGGAGGGGAACTAACAAGAAGACTGCATTAACCTTTGGTTTGCTGGTGAGGGGAGGGCAGCGGCAGGCCGGGCTGGTTGAAGGGACTCCCCATAATCAGGCTCCTGTCAGCGCTGTTTTCCAGGAGATTAATTCAGCTGGTTTCAATTCCAGCCGCTGCTCCCTTCGCCTCAACCCCGGGTGCAGATATCGCCCCTGTTTAAAACACACGCACATGGCGCTGACTCAATTTAACACGGGAATAGCTGAAGGGTGTGAAACGGGGGGAGGGGGTGCCGGGTCACGGGAATACCCTTCGCTTGGCTCCCCTACCCGTGTAAATAACATCAACAAGAGATGCAGAAACCGCCTCGCTGCTGAGATTAACAAACACACAAGTGCGATCTTATTTTGGGGGGAAAATAAGCCCAAGCGGGTTCGGCTAATGAAGCGGCGGGACGACAGCGCTAAGTAGCGGGTGATGCAGGGGGACGGTGACAGAGACGTAGGGGCCCGCCGTTAGTTACCTGTAATAGCCCGGGATGACGATGTGCGCCCCAGCACCGGGCTGACAGATGTCGGAGTTCTTCTGATCATCCATTTTCCGACCGCGCGTCGGTAAAAGGTCCCGTGGCATTGATAACACATTTGGCTCTGACATCAAATTCCTGCCCTATGAAAGAAAACAGCATCAATCACCACCGGCTATTCATCTGTGGCTGGTGACAAGCCGGATTATTAATTTATCAGCGAACGCCCCCCTCTCCCCGTAATAGAGTGGCTCGAGTGTGTCCATGGGAGACTTCCCAGGATTGTAATTAATAGGAAACAGACATACCTAATTTCCCTCTTGCCTCTTTGTGTCACAGAGTCGCTCGGTGGCAGTGACTGAGGGAGCCTTTTGAAATTGTGGAAGGGAAATGTTTGTTAATGTGATGCTTGATGTTGACGAGCTACAGTATATAATGGGGGGCGCGTATCAAAAGATACCATGAGGATAGCAAATGATCTGTTTGGACAACAAGATGAATGACGGACTTTGCCTTTCTAATTTGACACGCGGCGCCGCCACTGCTAAGAGAGGAGAAAGAGGCAGAAAAGGAATGATGCGGAGCCGGATTTTTTTTTTCCTTCGCCTTTACAAAGGAAAAAAAAAAAAAGACAAAACTATTTCTATTATCCATTCTAAGCCCCCTCTCTCTCCCCTCCGCATTATTAAAGTGAGACATCTCCTCTGAGAGCATACTTCCATCTTTTAAAACATCAGGGGGTGGTCATGTGTTGAGATCCTCAAATCTTGGTTATTCATGAAATGTTTCAGAATACCATCTCTTACCCTTAACTGCTTTATTCTCCCAAAGCCGGACCTATGCATGACATTTAAAAGGTAAGTAAGGCCATTTGGAGTACGCTAATTCCGTCTCATGTTCGCCTCCGCCAGATCTGAAGCCGCCCCTCCACACCATAAAACGCTTATAAAATATTAAAAGCCCCCCCCCCACCACCACCACCACCTGCATTAGATGTGCAATGACTATGTGCAAACTAGCGGTGAGTAGGAGGCGATAGGAGGGCCCCTGTGGTGAGGGGCGAGCCGGCGGAAGGAAGGGCCTTTTTTTTTTATTTTGTGGGGTTGGATTTACCTGCGATCGCTTCCCCGCGGTGCACTCGGCGGACCCCCTTCTCCTTCCCCCTCGTCTGCGGCGGCTCTGCCCTCTCCCACTAGGTGCAGCGCTTCAGTGTAATTGGCTATGGCAGCCCCATACCTGGCAGCAGTGAGGGCGATGGCGAGGTTCACTCGAGCATCGCGGTGTTGTCCTGCAGCGGGGGGACGGCACCGGAGCAGGGGGATGTGAGTCACCCCCAGCCTGTGACTGGTGGTATGGAAGTGTGTCGGAACCGATATGTCACATCTGTCCCTGTCACTTTGCATCAGCGCGATGGCTGCTCTGGCCACACAAGGAGCACACTTAAAGCCACAGTGGCCCTTTGGCCCACCGCCCACCCCCCACCCTCCCGCCCGCCAACCCGCCTCCACCGGGCGACCACCCCCCCTCCCACTTCCCCTGCCATGGGAAGGGTCCTCAGGAAAAGGCACGGACTCGGGGATTAGACGCATCAAAAGCCTCGACGGCAGCGAGGAAGGAAGTGGAAAATCTGTTGTTTGAGTGTCGTTAAGGCAGGTCGGCTCATCACGGTGAGTCAAAAAACAGCCACTAAAAAAATTATAAATCACTTCCTGCGATCTGGCGGCTCTCGGCGGCAGCCTCGGCGGGAGAAGATCCCCCCGGCAGAATCCCTTTAATGAAGAGAGAAATCTAGTATCAAGATTTATGGATTAATCCCTCTTCAGCTCTAAAATACCAGAGATCCATATTCAGAGTCACAAGGTCACAAGTTTTGTAATTTAAATGAAAGGGTCTAAAAGGTGACAAATGAACAAAGCCCCGTTTCATTAGGAAGTGATTCTTATGTACATCTTTGAAGATTTATGGCTGGACGATCCCTTGGTTCGGAGAAAAAAAAAAAAGTAAAGAGAGAATAGAGATGATTAATCACTTTTAATGTTGGTGTCTCGGGTGACTTTCTTTCTATTTGTTATTGCCAAGGTAGTTCAAGTCCTCATTGTTGGCGAGGAGTGGTGGTGGGCGGGCAGAGGAGGGGGGGCGTGTTGCTACTTTGCAGGAATGAGGAGGGTCCTTTTGTGCCCTGATTTATTTTTACGTTTGAGCGACTTGAGGCTAGCTAGCTGCCGGGGCTCTTGCTTAATGCTACAGCACGCTGGAAGCAACCCCCCCCGCCCCCCCCACATACGGGAAACAAATAATAAATAAATAAAGCAACCAAAAAAAACAAAAAAACCACAAGAAAACAACAGATTTAAAGGCCACATTTTAGAATGAATTACATACAAGAGTATGCAGCCTGCCATGATGTATTAGGAAGACCATGGAATCCACTTCTTCATCTCTGTAGGCTGAATGTGACCATTAGAGTGTGTGTGCTTAGCAAACTCATGCCACCGGTAGTGTGTGTGCACGCGCATGCATGACCGCACACACACACACGCAGGCCGGGCTTGAGAGGGGGCTCGGCACCACTAGGCAGCGTCTGATCCTTGGTGATTGCTGAGCTTCCTGCCGACCTTTGACCCGGTGATTCACAGCTCTCTGTTGTGAGCCTGTCACAGATTTGGCAGCGGGCAAAAGAACAGGAGCATTAATACTACATTAAATGTCAGGAATTCGCGGATTAGTCAGATCGCTGTAACGGGATTTATGAATGAGCGGCGGCGGCAGCGGCGGCTGTAATAACCTGACACCCTGATGAAGATAACAATAATGATGACGATAATTATCAGCAGCAATTAAAAGGCAAAATGGCCGAACGACGGAGAGGAGCTAAATGAGCATCAAAGCTCCCCGGAGGACAGGAGCGCGCAGCCGCCCCCTCCCCCTCCCACCCGCCCATCCCGTCCCGTCCCCACCTCCACACGCCTCACACCCGCTCCCTCCCGCCTCCTGGAGGTACGAAACTCAGTGGAGTGAGAGGAAGTCCGCGGCCAGACAAAACGCTGCAAAATGACACAGACAATAATGACAATGAATTTCATGTCTCCCAGTCATGGAGCCGGAGACGCTCGGCTGGGCCGACTCGCCCAATTAAATTGTTACAGGTACAGCGGGGGACGGAGTTATTATCCCACATGCTTTTTTTTGTCAATTACTCCTCTTTGCTCCAAAAAAAACCCCAAAAAATCTATATACAGAGAAAACACCTCAGCAAAAAGTTCAAACTCCTAAGGTTTATTCAAGGC